>VMDO01022399.1:0-33522 GCA_007922755.1 Pedetes capensis | reverse complement strand
ACATAAGATAATGACTGTGTAAGCAAAAGTGATTTAATAGTTACATAATGGATATAGCAAATGACTTATTACTCTATACCCCACCAATATTAATAAATAAAATAAATGTAAAAAATTAGGGAAGTAATATAAGCTCCAAAAATTAGAGAAAAAAATTTATAGCATTAAGTATATTTTATCCAACTGTCCAGGTCTAGTACACATTTTCTAGTCTACTACATATGTTCAAATTATTTCTCTTCATATATATATGGATATATCTCAACAAAATATGTAATCAGAAGGTGGTACTTTTTATAATTTTTTCACTTTTTGACATATTGTAAACAAACATCTTCCCTTGATGATGATGATGATAATAATAATAATAATAATATCATTTTAATAGTATTCCAAACATGACATAATCTTTTAATTTTGGTTGTCATTTTCTTCTTCATATAACATTGAAGTATATTAAAACATACTGTCATCTTTACCTGTTTTTAGTCCCTTTGTACACTCTTCTCAAAGGCTGTTTTGTTCCTTCTTATTAAAAACTGTTTTACCAGTTCTTTCCAAAATATTGACATATCCTTAAAGTTTGTTAGTGAGATTAAAACATATGACTCTTTCCAGGAATATGTGTTTTAAAAAGAATCTTATAAGGAAGGAAATCTCAAGGTCCTAAAGGGTTGGAATTATAATGTGGAAAAACAGGTGTTCTGTGGATACTGCAGGGCAGTGGAATTGGCCTAGACCATGGCAAGGTCTATAATGTAACGACTAGCTGGCCTTGTTTTACTTAAGGCAAAGTATGAATTTGTCCCAAGCAAATTTTGAAATCTTTTATGATAGTAAATATATATTAATATTTTTGTATCCTAAAACCTAAAACAGAATATGGTATTGTTGTTAGGTGCCAACGAGTCAAGTCCAACTCATAATGACCCTATGTACAACAGAACATAACACTACCTGACTGTGTCATGCCCGGCACTGTCAGTGCTTCTCTGCTGTTCATGTGGTTTTCAATGGCTAATTGTTTGGGGATTGTTTTAGGAGTGAGTTTCCAGGTCCTTTTCCCATTTTTGTGGTACTAGGGATTGAACCCAGGACCTCAGAACATGCAGAGTGGCATTCTACCAACTGAGCTAAACCCCAGCCCAGAACCTAAGATAGAAGGTACTAAATGCTTGATAAATTTTATGGAAATAAATGGATTTTATAAAAGTAATTGAATAGATAGATGCATTAATGGGCAAGTAAATAAATTACTCACCCTTTTTAGGATACTTTAGGTCCTTTATCATTCCTAATAAGGTTGTGAGGTAAAGATAATAAATTTTCTCTATAATTGTGCTTTTGTAGGTATTCAATTCAAACTCAAAGTCATAATTCTAAGTATTCTGAAATATTTTCTATTAACATTATGAGAAGTAGTAGTTACACAGCTTATCACTGCTGCTTCTCTTGGAAATTTAAGCCCCCTGATTCTTACTTCTTTATTCATTTCACATGCTCTACCTTATCCCTAGCCCCTTTCAATTAATCTCACTTTGAAGATGGCAAACACTATCTTCATACTAAGCTTTATTTACCACTCCCCAGGGTCTAGCACAGGAGTTTGCAAGTCATGGGTCTTTTATTAAACAGTGTAACATGTGTCTCCCCTATATGTCTGTCACCTTGTTGTATCGGGGGCATGCATATCTGTTATTCTGAAAGCTATGTCAGATACCAACAGGAACACCCATGGTGGACAGGTTTCAGCTGAGTTTCCTGACTAAGACACACTGGGGAGGATGTAGCAGCCCACTCCCAAAACAATTGTTGTTCTTGTTAGGTGTTGTCGAGTCAGAATCCAACTCATAGTGACCCTCACAGGGTTTTCAATGGCTGACTGTTTCGGGATTGCCTTGGGAGTGGATTGACAGGTCCTTGTCCCATTTTTTGCAGTGTTGGGAATTGAACTCGGGACCTCAGAGACTGCATCTCAGTGCTCTACCAACTGAGCTAAATCCCAGCCCTCCCAAAACAATTAGCCATTGAAAATCCTATGGATAGCAGAGAAGCACTATCAAATATCATGCTTGAAAATGAGCCCTCCAGGCTGAAAAGTATTCAAGAAACAACGAGGAAGAGTTACCTCCTCAATGTAGAGTTGACCTTAATGATGGGAATGGAGTTAATCCCCTGGGACCTTCTTTTCCTGAGGTGACAGGACTCAAAATGAGAGGAAACACAATGATTACAACAATGTGCTCAAACAAAAAAACATGGTGTGCATGTCACAGTATTGAGCAGTATTTTGTTCTGGTCTACTTAGAATCACTGTGAGTTGAATCCAACTTGAAGACACCTAACAACCAAATGCATTGATGTACTCAGTACATATATGCCCTAGGAACTCTCAATAGCTGGAAGCACAATGTACCAAACCAGTCTGCCCTCACGTGGCCAAACTTTTAACCCTATATTCTTTTCTTTTAAACATATTCTACATACTAACGATATGTTCATGTATAAAACAACAGAATTAGGCTGACCAGATCCCACATAAAATGAATTATCTTACCTTTTTCAACACTCCAAAACTCAAACCCCAAACCAAAAACTATACTTTAAAAATAATCAGACGTGATCCTTCAAGTATATCACCAGTGTAGCAGATCTAAAACATTACAAAGGCAGAGACAAGTAGCTCAAAGAGAAGATGACAGCTTGAAAACTTTTCTAATTAGTGTTAAGGTGGTGTTAAGGTCTTGCTCTGAGGGCCCAGATACAGATGACCTGACACACACATGCAAGCGCACACACAGAGTGATAGATAATATACGTAGCATGAACAGATAATGTCTTTGAAATTAAAAGACAAATATACTTTTAAACAAGATAAATATTCTCAAGATCAGAAATAAGATGAAGATGGAAGATAGTAGGTAGGGCCACAGCTGCAGACACATACATTATCATATTCTAGCTCAATTCTGACCTGCAGCTGTAGCCCTGTGACATATGATCCTGTCAGATCTTGGAAGCTAGGCAGGGTTGGGCCTGGTTAGTACTTGGATGGGAGACCTCTTGGGAACATCAGGTGCTGTAGGCTTGGGAGATGGACATGGCAACCCACTTCCAAAACTCAATCCGCCATTGAAAACCCCATAAACAGCAGAGAAGCCCTGACAATAGTGTTTTGCCTATTGTATGCAGGGTCACTATGAGTTGGATACCATCTCGATGGCACCTAACAACAACAGCTCAATTCTAGGTTGAAAGGCAAAAGAAGCTGCCAGAAACTCATTTGCTATGGGACAGTGGGACTTGAATTTCTTCAAGAATCAGGCCCAGTGGCTGATACCAGGGTCTGGAATAAGGTTACCTTCTTCATAAGAAGTTGCTTAACCAAGGTGCCAGATTAGACTTATTATTGTTTGGTGCTGTCAAGTCGAGTCTGACTCATAGTGACCCTGCATACAATAGAACGAAACACTCCGTGACACTGTGCCATGCCTGGCCTATTGTGAGTGCTTCTCTGCTATTCATATGGTTTTCAATGGCAGATTGTTTCAGAAGTGGATTACCAGGTCCTTCCCCCTAGCCCGCAGCTCCTGGTATTCCCAGGCTATCTCCCCTCCAAGACTAACTAGGTCAATGCTACTTAGCTTTTGCCATCAAACAGGACTGGATGCCAGGGTGCTATGGCTGCAGACAGATTATAGCTATAGCATAAATAAACCTCCATGTATAAACTAGAGAAAAGGTGGTGGCCTCACAGGCAGGATCTGGCCAACCTACCCACTGATCAGTGCTTGGGTCTACAGTGCTGTTATTATTTCCAGATGGGGCATAAAGCTGTCAATACAAAAGTAAGTTCTAAGACCAATAGAGAGTAAAGAATGAGCTCAAAGGGAAAGAGAAGAAAGAAGAATCCACTTCCACACAGGATAGTCCCAAATCCCAAATCCCAAAATATGTGATGAAAATTAATGCTAAGCAGGAAAGCCAACAAAATGTGCAATGAGAAAATTCATTCCTCTCAAGTAAAATGTAAACCTGAATTTAAGACCTTAAAATAGTTAAATGTTTGTTTTCAACTCAAGACATGTATTATAAGAAAAATCTCAAAATAAGGCAAGTAGATATGTAAATAAAACAAATTAAATGATTTAAATGAAAATAGTCACTCTACCTAGGAGAATCAGGGTGATGGGGAGCAACTGCTAATGGATACAGAGGATTTGGGTGGATGATTAAAAAAATGCTCCAAAATTAGGTTATGGAGATGGTTGCACAGGTATATAAGTATGGTAAAAGTCATTATATCATACACTTAAATGGGTGAACTTTATGGGATATGAATGTTATCTCACCTGCAGCCATACCACTGTGGCATCCAATTCCATAAGTTCTCAGAAGCTAAGCAGAGTCAGGCCTGGTTAGTACTTGGATTGGAGACAACTCACTCTCAAAATCAATCAGCCATTGAAAACCCTATGAATAGCAGAGAAGCACTAATAATACTGTTTTGCCTGTTATACATAGGGGCACTATGAGTCGGCCACCAACTGGACAGCACTAACAACAAATGTTATATCAATAAAGCTCAAAAACATTCATTAAAAGTTTAAAAATTCAATACAAAGTTAAACTGTAAACACAACACAAAGAAAATTATCACAGCCCATCAATTCCAAGATACACAATTTCTTTCCTATTTCTTATTTTAAGATCTCTGAACTCAAGAAGTATCTTATCACCAGTGATGGCTTATAATCACTTTCACCCAGATAGTCCTTATGATGAAATTATCAGTGCCTCAGATCTTACATGTATGCATTTGCTGATACCTATTCATTTGAGTTACCTGCAGCCATAGCGCTGCGGCATCCAATCTGGTCAGATCTCAGAAGCTAAGCAGGGGCGAGCCTACTTAGTGCTTGAATGTAAACCTACACCAGGTGCGGTACGCTTGGGAGAAGGACCTGGCAGTGCACTCCCAAAAAGCAATCCGCCATTGAAAACCTTACGAACAGCAGAGAAGCACCGACAATAGTGTTTCACCTGTTGTACGTAGGGTGGCTATGAGGCGGATACCGACTCCATGACACCTAACAACAACATTCATTTGAGTTACATGCTTTATTGGTACCATTCATGTTTTATATCATTACATTTAAAATATCTTCAAAATATCACACTTACATTATTTTGTTCTTGGAGCAGAATGTAAATTTGATATTAATGAAGAAAATAGTAGAAAGAATAGCCACAAATCAATAATTTTCAGTACTGGAGGTTGAACCCAGGGCCTCGCGCTTGCATGCTCTGCAAGAGCTGGACCACTGAGCTGCACCCCCAGCCCATTTTTTTACTTTCTGAGACAAGGTCTCTCACAAAATTACGCAGACTGCCTCTGGTCTCAAACTTGCGATCCTCAGTGCCTCCACCGCCCAAGCCGCTGGAATTACAGGCCTGCGCCACCACGCCTGGCCAAATCAATAATTTTTTATAAAGTAAAATAATAACCTTTAAGGATTCTAAGTGCAGAAAATGCTCAAACATTGGAATCTTTATTTTATTTTCATTGCAAACAATAGCAGAAGAAAGTACCAAATCCTAGAAGGAAGAATATTTACTGTAAAGTTAATGAAGTTAAGCTTTAGGGCTCCTCATTTGTGTGGACTTCTTTCAAAGATCAGTTCCTAACTTTTTTTTTCATAGATATCCCAGTATTATAAAGCTGTAGGACTGGCAAAACCAGAATCCAGCCCTCAGGTTTCAGAATAGAGGGAAAAAATTTCAAAGTACGTTTGGCTAGTGTTGATTTGAATCTAAAATGTTCCTCAAAGGACATGTGTTGGAATACTAGATCCTCAGATGGTGGTGCTGTAATGGGAGAATGTGGATCTTTGGGAGGTGGGACCTTGCTAGTGGAAGTTAGGGCACTGGATATGGGATTGTGAATGTTACTCCACAGGTCCCAGAAAGCTTTCTCTGCTTCTGATCCACCATGTTATGAACAATTCTGCTACTACCACATGGCCAGCCTTTACCACTCTGCTTCTGTGACTAAGATCCTCTGAACCATGAGCCTAATAAATGCACCCTTCCTTCTTAAAGTTGTTCTGTCAGGTATTTTGCCACAGAGGGAAGAAAAGTAACTGGCATAGCTGGTGTGACAGATTTATAGATCTAGTGGGGCTATTATAAAGGTGGAAAGAAACATCAATGTCCCGGACACTTGTGCTTAGCTTCTCATGTCATGTAATTCAATTGCAGGAAAAATATAATTATGATTTTTACTAAGAAAACCTTTTAAAACCCCATTGTCCTTCAACCTGGCTCAAATTACACTGACAAGACTAAAAGGAATAAGAAGAACAAGATAACAAGAATGAGCATGAATTGCCACCATCCGCATATCACTGTGATTCCATTGGTACCACAGAGCTGGGTAGAGTGCTGGACATGTGGTAATCCCAGTGACTTAGAAGAAGACACAGAAGGCACATGAGTTTGAGACCAGAGGTAGTTTTGTAACTTAGTAAGAACTTATCTCAAAAAAAAAAAATTAAAGAGGGGCTCAGTGTGCGACTCTGTGGTGGAATGCTTGCCTAGTATGCATGAGATACTGGGTTCAACCCCTGGTACTGAAAAAAAAAAGAAAAATTATTATTACAGGTAATCTTAAACTAAAAAGCAATTCCTAAAAATGAAAAATTCTCCCGAAGATGGTATTGTGCATGTATCAAAAATGAAAAGAAAAGAATACATGCTAAGCTGAAGGGTATATTTCAACTGAAAAGATACCAGGGATCTCTACATTACCCATCAAGTTTATTGTTGTTGTTGTTAGATGCTGTCGAGTTGTTCTTATTCATAGCAACCCAATGTACAACATAATGCAATACTCCACTGTAGGGAATTATCCAACCCTTATCTTTCCCCATGATTGGTAACCAAGGATCTCCCCTTGATTTATCAAGGAGTGACATCTTGTTTCACTCTTTATTTGAATGTCACTCCTAAATTGGTTGCATGTAGCCCCTCACACCCCCACCTGATTGTTACCTTGAGGCAGTTAAGGCAGTTACCCAAGGACTATATAAATAAAGCTCACTCTCTCATCTGGACCACCAATCAAGATAGAACTCTCTCTGCTATGGACCATCAGCGAGGAAAGGACTCTCTCTACATTCGACCAGCAACATGGAAGCATCTTTCCTCATGACCACTGAGACCAGGATGACTAGACGGTATTCTCAAGAAAAGATGGACTAAAAGCAAGCTAAGGAAAGCCTCTTGGATCCAGCACCAAGAGGCTGAAGCTGAGGACAGTCTCTGGTCCCAGTGCTGGAGGCAGAAGAGTCACACCAGCCCTTGAGGCATAGTAAGAGCTGTATCACTTGTAAATTATACCCTTTGGGTTCCTCTCGGCCCTTGTCAGGGCAGAGACACAATAAAGAGCTTTCAGTCCCCACAAGGCAAAGGCATGTGAGGCCTTTCCTTTCTCTCCTCTCCATGTGTTCCCGTGGGCTGCAGGAGTCCACGCCCCTCAACTGAGGGTCTCAAGTGAGTTGTGTTATCTGTGTGCATGGCTACACCTCCCATCCAAACATCTGGGCCCAACTGGTGAGGTGCATGCCCCACACTCCTCAACACTGTGCCAGGCACACAATCGTTTTTATGTGTCAGCTTGCTATTCCAGACACGGTGTCAATCCATCTAGTTGAGGGTCTTCCTTTTTTGTTGTTGTTGACCCACCATTCTGCCAAACATAAAGCCCTTCTCCATGGATTGGCTCTTCCTGACAACATGTCCAAAATATTTTAAGATGCAGTCTAGCTATCTTTCCTTCCAAGGAGCACTCTGGTTCACTTCTTCACTTCTAGTATGGATCTATTTGTTCTTTTGGCAGTCAATGGTATATTCAGCATTTGTCTCCAGCACTGCAATTCAAAAGCATTAATTCTTCTCCTGTCTTCTCTTTTCACTGTCCAACTGTCACAAGCATATAATGCAACTGAAATTACCATGGCATGAGTCGGCTGTATCTTTGTTTTCAATGTGACGTCTTTACTTTGCAATACCTCAAAGAGGTCTTTTGCAACATCTTTTCCCAATGCAATGTGTCTTGATTTCTTGATGACTGTGTGGGTGTTGATTGTAGAACCAAATAAAGCAAAATCTTGGAAAACCTTAATCTTTTCTCCATTTATCATGCTTACTTAAATGGATTATCTCCATTATCATGCTTACTTACTCCATTTATCATTGCTTACTGACCCAGTTGGAAGGACTTTTGTTTTGTTGGTGTTGAAGTGCAGTCCATCCTGAAGGCTGTTTTCCTTGATCTTCATCAGTAAATGCTTCAAATATTCCTCAGCTTCAGCAAGCAAAGTTATGTCATCTGCATAATGCAGGTTGTTAATGAGTCTTCCTCTAATCCTGATGCCAGATTATTCTTTGTAAAGTCCAGCTTATTGAAATATTTGCTCAATGTCTACATTGAAGAAGTACAGTGAAAGAGCACAGCCCTGATGCATATTTTTCTTGACCTTAAACTAGGCAACATTTTCTTTTTCTGTTCAAATGACTGCCTCCTGTTCCATGTTAAGATTTCTCATGGGTACAATTACATGCTCTAGTAGTCCCATTCCTAGCAATATTATCCATAATTTGTTGTGATCCATAGTCAAATGCTTTTGCATAGTCAATAGAACATAGATGGTTAATTCTTTCTGAAGTGGGCTGTCATGTCCCTCTCCGTCATCTGTGTTAATTTGGAAGCTCAGATGAAACCATGTGTGGCCCTGCTTGTATGTGTAATACTGGTGGCATAGCTTTCAGCATCACATCAACACACAAGCCATCACAGTATGGCAATCTGAGATTTTGAGAGTTCTTAATGCATTTCATAAATGTGTACTAAAATGATTAAAGAATAGATTTAAAAAAGTTTTCATTTAGCTGTTATCCCTGTTGGCATAATTGAGACATTGAAATCAACCCAATGTCATCACCAAAAGTGCATACATTTGTACTGGGGAAGTTGAAATCAATTTCCTTCCTACTATATTTCATAGTACAAGTTGATCTTCTAATTTCTTCTTCTTCTCAAATGAATCACAAGCTTTCAGAGTCAGGTGCTCTGAACAATTTAAGAAGAAGAAGAGAGGTACATCTCCTCTTAAGGATTCTGAATTGATCAATCTGTAGTGATGACTGACACTACTACAAATTGTGAAAAGGATATTTTTACTGCTACTGTTGATTAGCTTGTAATTTCTTCTGCATGCCCAGAGCTCCCCATCTACTTATTTACTTGTTCTCCTCATCTCTTCCCCTTCATTAAAGGTTAACACTTTAGTAATCAACCCTAATTTGAAAAAACTAGACTATAATATTGAGGATCTAAGTTCTCCAAGGTGAGTTGGGGATGTAGCTCAGTGGTACTGTGCTTGCCTGACATGCAAAAGGCTTTGGGTTGAACCTCTAGCACAAGAAAGAAAGAAAGAAAGAAAGAAAGAAAGAAAGAAAGAAAGAAAGAAAGATTCTCCAAAGTGTCCAATGACATTCCCAATGGCATTCCCATTGGGATGTGAGGTAAGAGGACAGAGGTCATTTGAATTGTCACTAAACTTTTAAATGACTTGTTGACTCATTAAGCCTAGAACATCATAGTTAGGTTAAAATTCACATTATAACATTATTTTTATATGTTTAAGAATTTCATTGTTTATATATATATAATTTTTAGCCTCCACATTTTCTTATCCAGTCATTTTGCAGGGTAATAATCAATACATAGATAATATTTCATGTGTGGTTTAGGTAAATCATACTTTCAAAATTTTCTCCTTCCATGAACAAATTAACCATGTCTTTGAAGGTTTTCAAAAAATCGTAAAAATTATTCCAGTATTTTTTTCCTGGAAAGTATACAGGACATTTTCTTCTTCATTACTTGAGGTTAGAATTTTTTTCCACAAACACACACACACAGAGACGCGCAAATACAGACTCAGGAAGGACAACTACATAAGTCAAAAGAAAGAGGCCAAAAGTTTGAATGCATGTAACTTATCTTTATATCTTTAGACCTAAAGGAAATCACATTTTATTTTCCACACTACTATCATGAAAATGCCAAAAAAGAAGAGAAATCATGATAAGTAATCAATACATTAAAAGTAAAATTCAGCAATAACTGATCATTCAAGAACTTAGGAAAATTGAATTTTTTGTTTTTGTTTTTGTTTTTTTGTGGTACTGGGGGCTGAACCCAGGGCTTCACACTTGCATGCTCTGCAAGTGCTGGACCACTGAGCTGCACCCTCAGCCCATTTGGATTTTTTACTTTTCTGAGACAGGGTCTCGCTAAGTTACGCAGACTTCCTCTGGTCTCGAACTTGCGATCCTCCTGCCTCCGCCTCCCGAGCCACTGGGATTACAGGCATGCACCACTGTGCCTGGCTGGAAAACTGAATTTTTCAGGTGTTCTTTACTGAAAATATCAGACAAGAAGAAAATAAAACAACACAAAAGTAATACATTTTAAATATTTACTGGTGGTTTTGATTTTCACTCAGTCCTTTTGCCTATAGATTCTGCTGCCTGTAGCATCACTGGAAAATTGTAGGGCAGATCTTGGAACCTAAAAGACAGAGTATCATAATCTGGGCATAAACCCTGAGGTATCTTGTTAGGCAAAGAAATTTATTTTGTCCACCCACAAGTGTTTACCAGATGACCACAAGTGTCCGATGGCAGTCCTTGGTCAGGCCCTTCACTCTTTATTGGTTTCTCTTCTCACTGGTGAGTACTATACAAAATGAATGGCCTTTCCTCATATTTATCCTCCCAAATATAGTTTTGTTACTTTACACCTTAACATTATCTTTTCTCTGAATTGAGGATGTGGGTTTTTTGCTGCCTTGCTCCACTGAAGATCTTACATTTTGTGATTTTTGTTTTCCTACTTTATAAAAATTTCTCCCAGAAACATCACTTTCATGGTTGGTGCCTAGTAATGGTAATTTAGGCTCATATCCAGTGTTTGAAGGGAGTAAGGAAAAGTAATACCATGTTATCCAATGGGCACATTCCCTAACCTCACCACTACTGGTGCCACAGAAAATTATAACTGCGGCAAAGAAAAAACATTTATTAAGGATTTTTCTAGAAAAGTGTCTGCACCATTTCAAGAAGCCTATAAAGCTGAAATATATATAGTCTATGAAGCTGAAGATAAAGATACATTTGTTGTCCAAAAGCTTTCAATAAGCTAGAGCAATAAAGTATGAACAATTCCTAGTGTGTTGGTCACACACACATGAATCATGACTGTACAGAGCAGAATGATTTCATCTTCATATTCTAGATAGCGTTTTTCTCTGTGTACAGATGATATTATATTCTACTCCTTCAAGAAAAGGATCTGCACCTAATTTCTGGTACTTCCTGTGTGTGTGTGTGTGTGTGTGTGTGTGTGTGTGTGTGTGTGTGTGTGCCAGGCACATGATCTTTTTTAAATTTATGCCTACTATCGTAGACACTGTGTCAATCCATCTAACTGAGGGTCTTCCTTTATTTGTTGACTCACCACTCTCCCAAACATCTGTCCTTCTCCAGGGATTGGGCCCTCCTAACATGTCCAAATTATGTAAGACACAGTCTAACCATCCTTGCTTCCAAGGACCACTCTGGTTGCACTTCTTCTAGGATGGACCTGTTGGTGTTTTTTGCAGTTCATGGTATATTCAGTATTTGTCTCCAGCATCATAATTCAAAAGCATCAATTCTTTATCTGTCTCCTTTATGCAATATTGAGCTTCCACAACCATATGATGCAAATGAACCTGCAAATATTTTTGTTATAGGATATTCTTCTTTTCTATTTATTAGTAAATGTTGGTAGACTACAGAGTAATACAGCATTTGCTTTTTCCATTATGCAACTATTACATCAGATTTGGTTACACTTTCATCAACTTACAGAGGTCATGGAAACTTTTGACCAAACTGTAGTAAAATTCATTTGCATATATGAGTTATTCTGGTGCTTTCTTAATTTGGTAAATCTCTCTGAGCAACTATATCTTAAATTAAAAGTATTGGAAAGACTGAATGACATTACACATGGAAAGAAACCAGCATATGCATGTTCAAGGAATGAGAGTTTGCCTGCTATGGGTGAATGTTAGTTTTCTTCTCTTGGATTATAGCACCAAGTCACATTCTAAGCAAGGGCAGACCCTTTCTTCCCTGAAAGCTTATGTTTCCTTTTCATATTTTTATACTGTTTATTAAATCCATGTTGTCCTTAAAATTTATACTTTTGTGTAAGAGGTATGAAGACAAAAACAATTAGAGAGCATATATCAGCAATAGTTGAAGCCATGGAAACAGTGGAATAGTAATGACTTTCTTGTTGTTGTTAGGTCCAACTCATAGTGACCCTATGCACAGCAGAACAAAACACTCCTTGATTCTGTGCCAGGTACACAATCTTGTTTATGTTTAAGCCCATTGTTACAGATGCTGTGTCAATCCATCTAGTGGAGAGTTTTCTAAAAAAGGCAAAATTCCATCAATCAGGAAATTCTCGAAGCAAGGTGATTGTCACCAAAGCCCAGAAAGACTCTGAAAATGAGAGCACAGATATAAGTTTCCCCAAAAGAATAACAAGATCTTGAAGATAATAGATCAGAATTTTCACAATCAGAAATTCAGTGTCTTTTAATGTAAAAAGCCAAACCATCATCAATTGTAAGGATAAAATCACAATGCTTAGAGTACATTCAAAAGCTCAGAATATTTTGCTTTTGTGTACCCTTTGTCAGGAAATTACTAGATGATGTGTTACATCATACAAGGAAATAAGCCCAGGAAGAGGAAGACATGAAATTAAATACATACAGAGAGAGGAAAGGGATACACCAGCTCATAGCAAAAGAAGATCAAGGTTATAGCTGCCCAGTGGATTAGAATATAAGCAGGTTGTTTAGATATGAGAGGAGGATGAGGTATCCAGATATGATCTCTTAAAAAGGATGGAATAGATTAACTTCTTTATGTGGTTGTTTGAGGACAGAAGAGCTATACTTCTATCAGAAAATATGCAAATTATTGTGTATATAAAATACTAAGCTAAGAAAAAGTAGTTAACAATTTCATGAAACATAAAATTTTATACAATAAAAGTAGTAGTGATCAATAATTCAACTCTGAATTACAGTCATATACCCATTAAAAATTATGAAAGTTAATCCTGTAAGAATTAGGAAGAAACTTCAGAAAATAGGGTGATGAAAACATATGTGTACATAAGAACTTTAAGTTTTGTATTGAATTAAGATTATTCAAATAAAAGTTTGATAATGGAAGTTATATACAAAGTTTTTAAGAGACAAAAAGACTTTCCATGAACAATAGTAGCCTCTTGACTTCACTTCCAATTCCTACCCTAAAGGTACAACTGTTTTCAACTACTGTATTCATTCTTTAGGTTCTTGAATCCATATTACTAAATAGTATTTCAATACTGACAATAGCTGATTGTTTTTAATTTAAGATACTTACTGATTTCATGCAATAGAAAATAAAATTTAAGTTTTTCAATCTCATTCTTCATTATTCCTATACATGAATACATATACATATATATTATTTTATTCACATATATTATTCATATGTATTATATTATATTATGTATTATATTATTCTATCACTGACAGCACTGTACTTCATGACAGATATTGAGATGTCTTTTTTGTTGATGAATACAACTCCATTTGTCTTTAAGTTATCATTCATGGCATAGTAGAACGTATGATTATCTGATTCAAAATGCCCAATACCAGCCCATTTTAGCTCGCTGATACCTAGAATGTCTATTTTTATGTGCGTCATTTCACTTTTGATGATTTCTAATTTTCTTAGAGTCATAGCATGTACAGTCCATGTTCCAATTATTAATGGACATTTAGAGTTGTTCCTTCTCATTTTGTGTCATGCCACACCAGCAAATGGAGTTCCCCTTCCCATCATTATGGTCCACTCCAACTTGAGGAGGCAATTTTTCCCCAATGATCTTTTGAGTGTCTTCTGACCTGAGGGGCTCATTTTCTGACACTATATCTGACAGTGTTTCTCTACTGTTCATAGGATTTTCAATGGCTGTTTCACAAGGGAGCAGCTCGGTCCTTCTCCCTAGTCTGTCTTAGTCTGGAAGCTCAATTGAAACAGGTCTACTATAAGGGAACTTGCTGGTATCTGTAATACTGGTAGCATAGCTTTCAGCATTAAAGCAATGCACAAGCCCCCACAGTATGGCAAACTGACAGAAAAGTGGGAGTATTCAAAGTTACATACCCGATACTAAGGACAGGAATGAAGAAAGAGAAGATTTCTACCAGTTTCTACAGTCTGAAATTGTTTGAACATACAATTAGGGCACTGATAACTACTGGTGATTGGAATGGAAAAGTTGTAAACAACAAAAAAAGGATCAGTAGTTGGAAAATATGGCCTTGGTGACAAGAACAATGCTAGAGATCACATGATAGAATTTTGTCAGAATAATGACCTATTCATTGCAAATACATTTTTTACCAACATAAACGCTGACTATCCACATGGAATTCACCAGATGGAACATATCAGAACTACATTTGTAGGAAGACTACATTTGTAGGAAGAGATGATGGAAAATCTCAATATCAGAAGTCAGAACAAGATCAGGTGTTGACTATAGATCAGACCATTAACTGCTCATATGCAGGTTCAAATTGAAACTGAAGAAAATTAGAACAAGTGTATGAGAACCAAGCTATGACCTTGAGTTTACACAACCTGAATTCAGAGACCAGCTCAAGAACAGATTTAATGCTTTATACACTATTGATTGAAGACAAGATGAATTCTGGCATGGCCTCAAAGACATCATTCATGAGGAAAGCAAGAATTAATTTAAAAAATACAGGGAAAAGAGAAAAGACTATATGTCAAAAGAAGCTCTGAAACCTGCCCTTGAATGTTGAGCAGCTAAAATAAAAGGAAGACACAACAAAGTTAAATAACTACACAGATGATTTCAAAGGGCAGCTCAAGAAGACAAAAATCAAATATTATAATGGATGACATGTGCAAAGAACTAGAAATAGAAAACCAAAATGGAAGAACATATTCTGTTTTTCTTGAGCTTAGAGAACCAGAAAAAAAATTCAAGCCCAAGAGGCAATAGTGAAGGATCCCACAGGGAAAATATTAAATGATGCAGGAGGCATCCAAAGAAGAAGGAAGTAATACACAGAATTATTATATCCAAAAGAATTGGTGGATGATCAACCATTTCTAGAGGATGCATATGATCAGAAACCAATAGTACTGAAAGAAGTGGAAGCTACTTCAAAGACTTTGGCAAAACACAAGGCTCCAGGAATTGATGGAATACAAATTGAGACATTTCAACAAACAGACTCAGCACTGAAGGTGTTCACTTGTTTATGCCAAGAGATTTGGAGAACAGCTACCTGTCCAACTGACTGGAAGAGATCCATATTTGTGCCTATTCCCAAGGAAAGGGATCCAACTGGATGTGGAAACTATGAAGTGATATCACTAATATCACACACAAGTAAAATTTCACCAAAAATCATTCAAAAGCAACTGTAGCAGTATGTTGATAGGGAACTGCCAAAAAGTCAAACTGGATTCAGAAGAGGGCATGGAACTAAGGACATAATTTCTGATGTCAGATGGATATTAGCAGAAAGCAGAGAATACAAGAAAGGTGTTTATCTATGTTTTATTGACTATACAAAGGCATTTGTCTGTGTGGAACACAATAAATTATGGATAACATTGCAAAGAACAGGAATACAAGAGGACATAACTGTACTCATAAGGAATCTGTACATAGAACAGGAGGTAGTTTTTTGAACAGAACAAGGAAACACTGTTTGGTTAAAGTCAAGAACAGCGTGCATCAGGGCTGTATCTTTTCACTGCACTTCTTCATTCCTTATGCTGAGAAAATAATCAAACAAGCTAAACTCTTTGAAGAACATGGCATCAAGGTTGGAGGAAAATTCATTAACAACATGCATTATACAGATAACACAACTTTGCTCTCTGAGAGTAGAGGGTTTGAAACATTTACTGATGAGGATGAAAGAGCACAGCCTTCAGAATGGATTGTACCTCAACATCAACCAAACAAAAATCCTCACAAGTGGGTCAGTAAGGAGCTTCATGATAAATGGAGAAAAGGTTGAGGTTGTTCAATATTTTGCTTTACTTGGTTCTACAATCAACACAAGTGGAAGCAGCAGTCAAGAAATCAAAAGACATACTGCATTGGGAAAAACTGTTGCAAAAGACCTCTTTAAAGTGGTGAAAAGTAAAACTGTCACACTGAAGACGAAGGAGCACCTAACTCTTACCATGGTATTTTCAGTTGCATCATATGGTTGTGAAAGCTGGACATTGAATAAGAAGGATAGATGAATTGATTCTTTTGAATTATAGTGCTGGAGGTGAATATTGAATATATGATGGACTGCCAAAAACCGCAATGGATCGGTCCTAGAAGAAGTACAACCAGAGTGCTCCTTGGAAGCAAGGGTGGCTAGACTGTGTCTTACATATTTTTTACATGCTGTCAAGAGAGGCCAGTTCCTGGAGACTGACATCATATTTGGGAGAGTGGCAGATCAAATGAAAAAAGGAAAACCTTCAACTTTAAAAAAGATCTTGTGCATGGCACAGTGTCGAGGAGTGTTTTGTGTTGTACATAGGTATGCTATGAGTGGGACTCAATTCAATGATACCTAACAACAATATATTATGAATACATAAGAATATATTATAAATATGTAAGAATATATTGTATTACTCATATATATTATAATATCTTATATCATATAATATTCATGTATATCAATGTTTATATACTTATAGATAGTATGATAATATTCATATATATGAATGTTTGTATACTCGTATATATGAATAATTAATACTAAGATGAAAGAGTTTAATTTTTATTTTCTATTACAAGAAATCTTTATCCTAAACTAAAAAAAAAAAAAATGCAACCAGCAAGGGACAGTATTGAAATGCTATTTAGTAATATGGATTCAAATACCTAAAGAATCAATGTTGTTGTTGTTGTTGTTGTTGTTAGGTGCCATCGAGATGGTATCTGACTCATAGCGACCCTCAATGGCAGACTGTTTCAGGATTGCCTTGGGGGGGGATTGCCAGGTCCTTCTCCCATTTTTGTGGTGCTGGGAATTGAACTCGGGACCTCAGAGACTGCAGTGCAGTGCTCTACCAACAGAGCTAAATCCCAGCCCAAAGAATCAGTAGACTAGTTAAAAATAGTTATTCCTGTAGGGTACGAATTGGTCAATGAAGTCAAGAAGCTATTATCACTCATAGAAAGTCTATCTGCCTTTTAAAAACTTTGTTTTGTTTTTTTGTTTGTTTTTGTTTTTGTGTTTCTGGTACTGAGGGTTGAACCCAGGGTCTCTCACCTGCACACTGTGCAGGTACTGAACCACTGAGGTACACCCTCAGCCCCTTTTTTGTTTTTTTTTTTTTACTTTTTGAGACAGGGTCTCACTAAGTTTCACAAACTGCCTCTGGTCTCAAACTTGCGATCCTCCTGCCTCCACCTCTCAAGCCGCTGGGATTACAGGCATGCACTATAGCACCCAGCTCCTTTTAAAAAATTTGTATATAACTTTCATAATAATAATCTTAGTTAAATTAATTTAATTTAATTTAAAAGTTAAAGTTCTTAGGAATATATATGTATATTTTCTCCCTCATTCTCTGAACAAATTTCATCTTAACTTTTTACCAAAATAAAAAAAAATACAAACAAAAAAATACAAGATGTCAGTACTCTTCTCAGACATGCTGCCTTTGTGTGTGTGTGTGTGTGTGTGTGTGTGTGTATGTGTGTGTTTGTGTGTACTTGGAGGTTGATCCCAAGACCTTGCTCATAGTTGTTAAGTGTTCTACCACTGGGCTGCACGCTCAGCCCCTTTGTTACTGTTTTATTTTGAGTCAGGGTCATGCTAATTTACATAGGCTGCTTCTAGTCTTGAACTCGAGATCGTCCTGCCTCTGCCTCCCGAGGCACTGGAATTATAGGCATGCACCACAGTGTCTGGTAGACTTATGGCCTTTAATTCTGTGTTTTAGTAAAATTCCTAGGTAAGTTGGGTGCACAATAAACTTTGAGAAGCACTGTTCTAAGTCATTATATTATAATCTTCATCACTAGGGGAGGTGTTAGTCCTCGCTTACAGATATTTGCTCTGTCTCTGCCCTTCTCTGAATCACAAAAACAGTGACTATTTCATTAGAGTAAGATTTCTCACTTCTGGTACTTTAGGCATTTTGGACCAAATAATTCTTTCTTGTTGAGGGCTGTCTTGTGCATTGTAAAGTGTTTAGCAGCATCCCTGTATCTACCAAGATGTCAGTCTCTTTCCCTGTAGTGACAACCCAAAGTGTATTTAGACATTGCCAAACATCCCCAGCAGGGTAATAATCAGCTCCCATTGGGAACCTCTGTATTAGAGAAAGGTTTTCAGAGCCAGGAGTATGGAGGACTCAATCCTCAGGAGAAGTACAATCAGAATCAGAGGGAAGAGGGTAGAGATGCAGGAAGAAATGAATTTGAAAAAATGTTAAACATTACAGCATAATTTTACATTCAAAAAAAGGAAATACCTATGTTTTAAAATATGTGGTATGATCACAATTTATGGTGAATATTTATATTTTTAAAAAATTATTATAGTAAAGGAAATTTTGTCCCCCCCCCAAAAAAAATAAAATGCTCCCCCTGGTTTAAAGTTATCCCATCATCCTCGCCACTTTATGAAGCAGATCTGGAGGTCCTCTTTGGTGAATGTCTTTAGTTGTACTATCCTGGCTGTCTCCATGTTCTGAATCAATTCAACACTTTTACTTTTTATGGTCATTTTTACTGTAGGGCAAAGCCAGAAGTTGCATGGTTCCAGATCCAGTGAATAAAGGTAGATGAAGATACTTGACAGAAATTGCCTTGCCAGAAGCAATGTGTGATATAGAAAGTTATCAAGATGGAGGATCAACCTCCCCATTTTTCTTGCTGTTCTCTCAAACATAGCTCACCCCCAAATGACTGCACCAAACAAGTGGAAACCAGTCACACGCTGTTGTTGTTGTTGTTGTTGTTGTTGTTGTTAGGTGCTGTCGAGTCGGTATCCGACTCATAGCGACCCTCATAGGGTTTTCAATGGCTGACTGTTTTTGGGATTGCCTTGGGAGTGGATTGCAGGTCCTTCTCCCATTTTTGTGGTGCTGGGAATTGAACTCGGGTCCTCAGAGACTGCAGAGCAGCGCTCTACCAACTGAGCTAAATCCCAGCCCCACACACTGTTAGTAAGTTTCAATTCACCACTTCCTGTAGTGAAGATCCCTGCCTTTCTATTGGATGGCACTAGGCAGCAGCATTCACTGTATTTTTTGATCACACTTCATTAATAGTAAAACATCTGAACATTTCCTTGGAGATATACAGAAAATTGAATACCCATCTCTTCTGGGTCTTGTGATTCTTCTAGGCATACCTGAATTTTGAAAATCACAAATGACTTAGCAATAGTGTGTTTCAAATTTCAAAATATTTTGCAAAGTCATGGTCTCCAAATTGGAAAGATACACCCTGACATATATGATATTACATATTATATTGCATTATAGGAAAGATATCTGAGAATGTGTTTTATTTTTTAAAAGCAAAAGGAAAATATTAGATAGTTATAATGATTGAAACATAAATACTGGTCTATTTGGAAAATTCTAGAAATGCTGTTACTAATTGTGAGATACAAAAACACCTTTCTCACATGATCTCTTTTCCACTGCTCACCTGTAGAACATTTGCCACTTGTTATGATATTTGATAATCTGTGTATTAACAAAAACAAGTGTATCTTTAACTGGTACATGAAGCATGTACATTAATCAAATAAAGTCAACTAGATGAAAGTGGTTAAAATGGAGTGAGAGAAAGCAAAAGTTTTTTTCATTTATTTGCAATAAAAATACTTGAAATTAAAACTAAGTTTCCATACCACATCAAATGCCTATTGTATTTTAAATATACTATTCACCATGTGTAAAATTGCCTTCTCTAGTCTAGAAGTGTGGTATATCATTCCCTCTTTGAAAAAGCATCTCAGTGAGTCTTTTTTTTTTTAATCACAGTATTTAGGGGTTGAACCCACAGCCTTCTACAAACTTTGCAAATCCTCTACCACTGGACTGTACACCCAATCCATTTCGTATATTTCATTCTGAGTCAGATTCATGCTAAATTATGTAGACCGTCTATGGCTTTCTTGCCTCCACCTCCTGAGTCCTGGGATTATAGGCCTGTGCCACCCCGGCCAGCAAGTCCTTAAGTGATGAAGAAATTATGGCTGATGGAAGTGTATCCATCAGTGGGTATGTTGCTGTGGCAGATAAACCGACCAAGGCAAGCTTATAGGAGCAAATATTTATTGGGGGCTCAAGGGTTGCTATGAGTCAGAAACTACTCGACGGCACCTAACAACATCATGGACAGAGGATCACAGCTCTTCACGGTGCCAGAGTAGACATGACTTTGGCAGGTGGCAGGTGGCAGGTGGCAGGGCCTATGGAAGTTGACCTCCTCCTATCTTGTCAATCAGGAAACAGAGGTAGACTGATGCTGGGTGTCAGGGTAACGATCTCCAAAGGTCCCCCTCAGTGGCCTACTTCCACAAAGCTAGATTCTCACCTTACAAAGTTCTGTCACCCTCCAGAACAGTGCAACTAGCTGGGACCAAACATTCAAATACATGAACTTTGGGGGACAGTCTAGATTCAAACCATGCCAGAAAGTTAAAAAGTTTTCCAGGTGATATACATTGGGAACTGTAGAGACAAACTGAATAAGTCTGCTTGATAAGAAAGCCCAGGCTCATAACCCTTAAGAAAAGCAAAAGTTGGCACTTCAATCAGGGGCTGATTTCCAGCCCACTGAGGTGGGATGGGAGGAAGTGAAAACAGATGAAGAAAAATATGTGCTTTCGATGTTGTAAAGGAAGATTGAAATGTAATCCATAAAATAAATTTAATGTTTTTAGTTAGCCAACTTTTTAAAGTATGAGTTTATGGTCCAAACATTTTTCAACTGAATCACAATATTTGGTCAATATGAGACTTTTTTATGTTTAACTATAATGATTGCTATACGATCAGAGTTTCAGTTCAAATAAGGGTTGACATTTTCCTCTTAAGATAGGGATAAACTGACAAACCAGAGTGTTCAGGTTGAATCAAAATCAAAATAAATTGGATTTCTAATGAGTTTCCAAAGTACAAGCTATTTTCCCATATATCTAAGTGATAGGTTTTACTAAGTGTGAAAAAGTCCAACCTACTTTCAGAACATAATGTAAATTGACTTATCTGAATGGTATTCTGTGCTTCTAATTTGGGAAGCTGCTTGGTTTAACAATTTCTATCCAAAAAAGGAAAAGAGGCTGAAATATGAATTTGTTTCATACAAAGTCAATCATTACTATTCAGATATTTTCAGTAATATTTTTTACATGTATAAAATCTACATTTCCTTAAAGACCAATAACTCATTTTAAATTTTAAACTAGGCTAGATTCATTTAATAGGCATAAAGTCATTGAATTTGACCCTTTGCACAACAACTTAAAATGAAAATACATGACATGTAAGATGTAAATTGGGAAACACTTCAAATGAGAGGGCCAATTGGAGCAGTTGCATAGAATTATTAATGAACAAAAAATTAAGGATTTTGAGGACTTTGTTGTCTAGCTATAGCTTCCATAGAAAAATAGAATCTATAATTCTTATAGGAAAATAGGGGCTGGGATTTAGCTCAGTTGGTAGAGCGCTGCACTGCAGTCTCTGAGGTAATGAGTTCAATTCCCAGCACTGCAAAAATGGGAGAAGGACCTGGCAATCCATTCCCAAGGCAATCCCGGAAGTCAGCCATCGAAAACCCTATGAGGGTTGCTATGAGTAGGATACCGACTTGACGGCACCTAACAACAACAACAACATAGATAAATAGAACAATTCAACCAGAAACAATAATCAAACATGTGATGAAGAAAATGTTAATTTCAAAAAATCCTTCTAAACCTATAATCATCAGCCTGCATGAGATAAAATAATTATTTAAAAAAATTTAGTAAATGAATGAAAAAGGCTATTAGCCAGTATTTGCTTGATTTTTAAAATTATTTTATATGTGATATTATAGAATTTGTGCCTTTGTTGCTCCTAATATATTAAATGGTATTCTGATTTATGGGCCTAATTATAGCTAATTTACTACCATAATTCATTTTTACAGAGTAATTTTGCCCTTTCTGAAAATATTACATTCTTAATGTAATCAGGCTCTGATATGTCTCTTTCTTTCTTTCTCGTTTTTTCTTTCTTTCAGTACTTGGGGGCTGAATCCAGGGTCTTGAGCATGCTTTGCAAGCATCCTCCCACTTAGCTGCAAATCCAGCCCATTTTTTTACTTTTTATCTTGAGACAGGGTCTCACTAAATTACACATGCTGACTCTGGCCTTGAACCCAGAATCCTCCTACCTCAGCCTCCCGAGTTACTGGGATTTTCTCTTACATAGAACAGTCAAAGTTACGTAGTTTGAAAGTTTTGATGACTTAATCCTTTCTGAACATGTTAAAGGATACATGTACAATTATGATTGCACAATCAGTGAAGACAAGAAAGTAGACATGGGACAGTGGCATAGTAGAATTGGCTCCTGGATGATCATGAAAACCATTTGTCAAATTGGATTTTGAGAGCTGGAATTAAGAAAAAATAAATGATACAAACTTATAATTCAATAATTTATATTAAAAGGTAATACACACTCTAAACTTATCATTTTCTAATTATTTTACAGCATTTTACTATCATCTATGTTGTGGGATTTTTGTAGATTCATTGTAACTGCATGGTAAACATGCTGTCATCATTATGTGCTGCTAAGCATTTTCCCATCTCCTCATTGCAGTCCCTCCTTATCTTGGTTTACATATTCAGCACTTCATATTTCTAGTCTTTTGGTCAATGTGGTTACTTGAAATAAGAATTTAATTCCTTAGAGAGCAAGATTGCATTTTTCTTCCCTTGTTTTCTCTTACATTGCTCAGAACCAATAACAAATGCTCTCCGAGTCAGAGAGCTACACAGTTATCATTGGGGACTCCAAAAGTTAAGAATCCTTTTCAGCAAAGAGGACCAACCCACCCCATTAAGCACAAGGATGTCTGATATATTAGCTTTCTAATTCTTCATCTTGTTGTTGTTAGGTGCCATCAAGTCAGTATCCGACCCTAAGTACAACAGGTGAAACACTATTGTCAGTGCTTCTCTGCTATTCATATGGTTTTCAATTGCAGATTGATTTTTGGGAGTGGGTTGCCAGGTCCTTCTCCCTTCTTCATCTTAGGGACTGCTAAAACCACCAGCACTTTCTGGATGTGTGATTTTGTCATTGTTATAGTTTAATTCCAAAATGTCCCCCAAAGGTCATGTGTTTGAATGGTTGGTCCTAAGAAAGTGGTGATGGTTTTGGAGGCCATGGATCTTTGGGATGTGAGTTCTAGTCTTCGGAAGTAGGTCACTGGGGACTGGTGTTCGGATGTTTCGTGCAGACACATGGTTCTGGTCACTCTGCGCTCCTGATTACCATGATGTGAATCTTTAGCCATAAGCTCTGCTACCAGCTGCTCCTCTACTATGTCTGCCTCGCCTCTGTGGACTGAAAACCTCTGTGAATCAAAATGAGTCTGTCCTCCCGTAAGTTGTTTCTGTTCAGTATTTTGCCACAGCCACAAGAAAAGAAACTAACACAGCCAGAATCTGAGACTTTCTAGTTATTCTGAGGCTAACAGATGTAAGAACCACAGTAAAGAACTGAGAACAATGAACAGAAGAGAACATTATTGTTAGGGATGCAGCAGGTGCACATCTAGGTGATGTGAACCAAGAATAGCAAACTTGAAACTTTATAAAGAACAAAACATGGAGAATCAAGAAAGAAGCATATATTTCTAAATACCCATGTGCCTCTGGACAAGTCTTTATAAAGCCATAGAATTCAACAAAAGGGAACCAAAATATGACTCTCATGCCTGTTTAAACCATTGCTTTCTTTCTCCAAAGTTTAATCAAGTTACAGGAAATTGTTCCTTATCTTATTTACAGTGAAAAGTAGAATATTCTTTGGCTCATATTCCTATTATCTAAAATGGTCGCAGACTTTTTTCCATCAAGTTCCCAGGCTTCTCCCTCTCCCTAGAGTTTTCTACTTCATCATGCAAACCTATGTTTAAATTACTCTAAAATCTGGATAATCCTTCTTATCCTCTCCTTGTTCATCACAGAAATTATTTATAAAACATAATTTCACTTTCTGGTAAGCTGATCAAAAGATACTGAAATTAGGTTAAACTGGATTAAGAAAGAAATGAAATTCCATTGACACAATATTTTTTGCTTTTGTTTTTTGCTTTGTTTTGTTTGGTGGTGTAGGTGACTAGACCCAAGGCCTCACCTGTTCTGGGCACACACTCTAACACTGAGTTATACCCCCACTCATGTTTCTACTTTTATATACATTATAATTTTTTAACAGAAAGGATTTTATAATAAGAATCTGTTCTGGATTTCCTCTTGATTTGTGGGCCATGAGCATCTGCATACCCTGCAAGTGGGGAAACAAGTTTTCTGCACGCTTAGATTGAAACTACTAGAGGAGATCCTCCCATTTGTCATCTCTCCACAATATTTATGTGCCCTCAAAAGACAGTGCTATTGGAATTTTTTCCATATCATTGTTATTGGATTTTTCCTCTTTCCAACTATTGCGTGTAGCTACCTGTACATAGACATTTTCTTTCCCATGTGTAATTTCCATATTTGACAAGCGTCAAAGCATGATAAAAGTAGGACATTGCCAGGGTTGCACCTTTTGGATGTTTAATTAAATTTTAATTTATAAAAACCTGCTACACAGTGAGCAGTAGTTGCTAGAGTGTAGACCTTGAATGCTTCCCACTGTGTTGAAAGCTTTTATCTCCAGCCAGTGGCACTGCTGGGAGGTGGTTGGACCCTTTGGAGATTTGGCCCAGTTAGGTCATTGGAGGATATCTGGAGTCAGTCCCTCCTCTTATTCTCTGTTATCCCCCCCAAAAAATATTCAGTTAACAGGCCTCCTCAGCTACATGTTTCTGTCACTAGAATGTACCGACTCCCCAGAGGCCTAAAAAGAATTGTGCCAATCAAAGACTGAAACCTCTGAACCACAGCCAAAATAAACCTTTTACTTCCTTACCAGTTATTGATCTCAGGTATTTTATCACAGTGATGAAAAGCTAGCACATTAGTGTTAGGCATTTCAAGATATGGGTAAACCTCAAGGTGATTAAAATTATATCCAGGAAAAGGAAATTACATTGCAAAACAGAATCCTTTATGTGAAGTTGAAACAATACAGTCTTTATAGATCTTAAAGTCAAGATATAATTGCATAATTGTATATAGACAAAGTTTCCCACCCTGTCAGCAATGAGAGTTGAGGGAGCAACAAAAAAATTATAAATTAAATACTATTCAGCCATATAAAAGAATGAAACTCTGTCATTTGTAGCAACATGGGTGACCCTAGAGGGAACTATGTGCAGTGACATAAGCCAAGAACATAAAGACAAATAATGCATCATCTCACTTATATGTGGGATCTAAAGTAGAGAAAAAAGAATGATTACTAAAGGCTCAAGAGTGTAAAGGGGAAAAAGGATAGAGAAAGACTGGTCAACAGATACAAAGTTGCAGTTAGGAGTAATAGGTTCTGGAGTTCCATTGCAGGGTAGAATGACATCAGTTAACAATATTGTATTGAATATTTCAAAGTAGATAGAAAACAGGATTTTGAATGTCCTCATCACAAAGAATTAATAAATATATAAGGTGATGGGTGTGCCAAATATCCTGATTTGATTTTTACACAGTATATGGATGTATGGAAACATTATAGTGTACACCAAGAATACACACAATTAAAATGGTATCACTTAAAAACAAAATTGAAAAAACAAAGCACTGGCAAGAGGAAATAAATACGACCTCAACTTCAGTGATTTAGTTGCATGAGACTGTGAGTCCTCTGTTCTCTGTGTTAAAGTGATGTGTAAAAGCAAAGAATTGGAAATAATTCTTCCCAAGTATTTTTGGCTACCAAATAAGAACTGCATAAAATATCCACAACAGAAGGCAGCACATCAAATTGAAAAGAATATGGGAAATAGGAAGCAATGAAGATTCCCATGCACCCCTCTATCCTGGGAGGAATTAAGTAAGGATGTCTGGAAACCATGGTATACTGAGGAGCATTTCTGTGCCATCAAAAGCTATTTTATTTTTCAGTCCATGTTGTTGTTGTTGTTAGGTGCCATCGAGTCGGTATCCAACTCATAGCGACTCCCAAAGGGTTTTCAATGGCTGACTGTTTTCGGGATTGCCTTGGGAGTGGATTGCCAGGTCTTTCTCCCATTTTTGACATGCTGGGAATTGAACTCGGGATCTCAGAGACTGCAGTGCAGCGCTCTACCGACTGAGCTAAATCCCACCCCCAGTCCATGTTAAAAGAAACTAAAATACTTAAATGCTATCTCTTCAAATCTTGGCGATCTCATAAGAAAAAAAGAAAAAATAAATAAATAAACAGTGTGCTGGAACTGCAGTCCTTGCCTCTCACTCTTCAGGATCCAAGGTCTATTGGGTGTCTCTTTAAAGGAAACTCCCCAGATCCATTTTCAAAGTGGTTAACATTTATTAAAGAAGTTACTTCTTAAAGGCTCAGAGAAAGCCAGAATGTTGACTCAAAATATAGCATTTTCTTATTTGCTCAACACACTGTTAGGAATATGAAACTTTAACATAAAGATACACAAAAGTAAGGAAAAGAATATGTGTGCATGTAAATGAAGTAAGTAAAATGCAAAATAAAAAACAAGGAATGGATTCTAAAATTATGTTCACACCTAACTACTTCATCTACACGCATCTAAAGTTATGTTGGGCTGGGATTTAGCTCAGTTGGTAGAGTGCTGCGCTGCAGTCTCTGAGGTCCTGACTTCAATTCCCAGCACCACAAAAATGGGAGAAGGGCCTGGCAATCCACTTCCAAGGCAATCCCAAAACAGTCAGCCATTGAAAACCCTATGAGGGTAGCTATGAGTCAGATATCGACTCGACGGCACCTAAGAACGGCACCTAAGAACAACAACAACAAAGTTATGTTATTTTTAACACACCCTTCATTAATTAGATTAGTTGATAATTATGTTACTTGTTCTGTATTTAGAGCTAGTGAATTCTATATTTCTGTTCCTGAATAAAGTATAGCAAGTCTTCAAAATAAAACTTTAATACCATAGGTTCTATTGATTACTGCCTTTTTAATTGTAACCTAGATTTTCTCTCTGAGAAAAAAAAACATTTTATTGAATTCTTAGAAATTCCTTAATTTCCTTCATATTAACTTGCTGGGTCCTGTTGAGTTGGATCCAACTCATGTTGTTGTTGTTAGGTGTCGTCAAGTCAAGTCTAACTCACAGTGACCCTATGTGTACCACATCAAAACACTTCCCAATACTGTGCTAGGCACACGATCTTAATTATGTTTAAGCCCATTGTTGCAGACACTGTGTCAATCCATCTGGTGGAAGGTTTTCCTTTTTTTTTCATTGATTGGCCACTCTCCCAAACATGATGTCTTTCTTCAGGGACTGATCTCTCCTGACTACATGTCTGAAATATGTAAGATGCAGTCTGGCCATTACTGCTTCCAAGAAGCACTCTGGTTTCACTTCCTCTCAGACAAATCTGTTGGTTCTTTTGGCAGTCCATGGTATATTCAATGGATGTCTCCAGCACCACAATTCAAAAGCATCAATTCTTTTCCTGTCTCCCTTGTTCAACGTCCAGCTTTCACAACCATATGATGCGACTAAAAATACCATGATATGAGTTAGACACACCTTCGTCTTCAATGTGACATCTTTGCTTTTCAATACTCTGAAGAGATCTTTTGCCACAGCTTTTCCTAGAGCAATGAGCCTGTTGATTTCTTGACTGCTGCTTCCACGGGTATTCATTATAGAGCCAAGCAAAGCAAAATCAGGGACAACCTCAATCTTTACTCCATTTATTGGGAAGTTGCATACTGACCCAGTCATAAGGGTTTTTGTCTTGTTGATGTGTAGTCGCAACCCATATTGCAGGCTGTGACCTTTGATCTTCATCATTAAATGTTTTAAATCCTCCTCACTTTCAGCAGAGTTGTTTCATCTGCATAATGCAGGTTGTTAATGAGGTTTCTTCCAATCCTGATGCCACGTTCTTCCTCATAAAGTCCAGTTTCCTGGATTATTTGCTCAACATAGAAATTGAAGAGATATGGTGAAAGTATACAGCCTTGACATGCACCTTTCTCAACTCTAAACTAAGCAGTGTTTCCTTGTTCTATTTGAACAACTGCCTCCTGGTTAATGTACAGATTTCTCATGAGTACAATTAAGTGCTCTGGTATTCCCATTTTCCAAAGTGTTATCCATAATTTATTATATCCACACAATTAAATGCCTTTGCATAGTCAATAAAACATAGACATCTTTCTGATATTCTCTACTTTGGGCTAATATCCACCTGACATCAGCAATGATGTCCCTGGTTCCCCGCCCTCTTCTGAATCCCGCTTGATTTTCCGGTAATTCCCTGCCTATATACTGCTGCAGTCACTTCTGAATGATCTTTAGTAGAATTTTGCTGGTGTGTGATATTAATGATATTGTCTAGTAGTTTCCACATTCAAGTCGATCCCCTTTTTTGGGAATAGGCACAAATATGGGTCTCTTCCAGTCAGTTGGTCAAGTAGCTGTTTTCCAAATCTGTTGGCATAAACATGTTAACACCTCCAGTGCTGCATCTGTTTGTTGAAACATCTCTATTGGTATCCCATCAATTCCTGGAGCCTTGTGTTTTACCAGTTCTTTCAAGGCAGTTTCCACTTCATCATTCAATACCATTGGTTCCTCTTCATATGCAAACTCTTGAAATGGTTGGTCATCTACCAATTCTTTTTTGTATAATGACTCTCTGTATTCCTTCCATCTTCTTTTGATGTTTCTTGCATTGTTTACTATTTTCCCTGTAGAGTCTTTTAAAATTGCCACTCGAGCCTTGAATTTTTTCTTCACTTCCTTAAGCTTGAGAAACACAGAGCGTGTTCTTCCCTTTTGGTTTTCTGCCTCCAGCTCCTTGCATCTGTCAGTATAATATTTGTTTTTGTCTTCTCACGCTGCTGTTTGATATCTTCTGTTTAGATTCTTAACTTCATCATGTCTTCCTTTTACTTTAGCTGCTCGATGTTCAAGGGCAAGTTCCAGCGTCTCTTTTGACATGTAATTTGGTCTTTTCTTTTTTTTTTTTCTTGTCTTTTTAATAACTTTTTGCTTCTTTCTTGAATGATATCTTTTATGTCATGCCACAACTCATCTGGTCTCCTATCATTTGTGTCTAATGAATTAAACCTATTCTTGAGGTGGTCTCTGAACTCAGGTGGGATATACTCAAGGTCATACCATGGTTCTTGTATACTTGTTCTAATTTTCTTAAACTTGCATAGACTCTTTTTGAAGTTGAACTTGCACAGACTCTTTTTATATTGAGCTCAATGTTGCAGCCATTGTTTCTTCTCATATTGAGTCATGCCACATCAGCAAATGGAAGTCCCAAGGGCTATACTCCATTCCAGTCATTAAGGTCAACTCTTTGAGGAGACAACTCTTACCCAGTCATTTCTTGAATGCCTTCCAGCTAGGGAGCCCATTTCCTGGCATTATATTTGACAGTACTTCTCTATTATTCATAGAGCTTTAATAACTAATTGTTTTGGGAGTGAGCTACCAGGTCCTTCTCCCTAGTCTGTGTTAGTCTGGAAACTCAGCTGAAACCCGTCCATCATGGCTGGCCCTACTGGTATCAGAGATACCAGTAGCATAGCTTTTCAGCATCACAGCAAAACACAAGCTCCCACAGCATGACAAGCTGACAGACACATGGGGGATATCACACTTATCTTGGTCTATTAATCACACTAATTACAATGTGTTTTGCCCAAACAAAGATAACCAGCCTAAGAAGGGAGAAAAGAAACTTAGCTAATCATTTAGTTCACTACTACTACTACTACTACTACTACTACTACTAATAATAATAATAATAATACCAGATGCTGCTTACTGATTGAACATTCAATATGTTGACTTATATAATCATCCTATACCCTTTTAAGGTTTTATTGAGATATATATTTGTACAGCTTTATGGGATAGATTATGGTAATTAGATATAGGTGTATAATATGCGTCTACATGTATATAATATGCATACCAATGTGGCACCCAATCCCATCAGGTCTTGGAAGCTAAGCAAGGTCAGCCTGGTTAGTCCTTGAATGGGAGACCACCTGGGAATACCCGCTGCTATAGGCTTGGGACAAGGACCTGGCAGCTCATCCCTGAAACAATCAGCCATCAAAAACCCTATGAATAGAAGAGAAACACTGACATAGTGCCAGGCATGGCAAAGTGTCGTGGAGTGTTTCATCCTGTTGTACATAGGGTCAGACCCAATTCAATGGCAGGTAAGAACAACATACAATAGGCAATAGCCAAATCAAAGTAATAAGCATTTTCATCTGTTCAAGCATTAATAATTTTCAAATATTGATAATTTTCTACTATTTATTTCTAGTCATTCTGAAATATATCTTATATTGTTTTAATCAATAGCTACCCTAGTGTGCCATAGAAAACACCAGAACTAATTTCTCTATTTGCATTTTAGTGCCCCCTAATGAACTTCTTTCCACTTCCCTCTGCACTGCCCTTCCCAGTCTCTAGTGACCATTGCATTCCATTCTGGAAGACTGACTTGTTAGTTTCCACAAAAGAGTGAAGAATATGTGGTATTTGTCTTTCTGTGTCTAGCATACTTTGCTTTACATGATGATCTCTAGTGGCATCATGTTGCAAATGACAAGATTTCATTATTCTTTATGACTACTTAATACTCCATTCTGAATATACTTGCATGCTGTCTCTGTTCATCTACTGATGGACCTCCGGGTTTTGATTTCACAATTTAGTTATTATGAATAATGCTGCCATAAACATGGGAGTACAAGTATCTTTTGCCATAATGATTTCATTTTTTTGTATATATTCTCAGTAGCATAATTGCTGGATTATACAGTAATTCTGCTTTTAATTTTTTGGAGGATCTTCAGTTTTCTATAGTGGTCACACTAATTTGCATTCCCACCAACAGTGTATAGAGTTGTCTTTTCTTCACATCCTCACCAGCATCTGTTGTCTTTTTTATGATAACCGTTCTGCCTAGGGTGAGATGATATCCCATTGTGATTTTATTTTGCATTTTCCTGATGTTTGGTGATATCAATTGTTTTTTCATGTAATTATTGGCCATCTTTCTGTCTTTTATGAAGTATCTATTTTGTTTTTTAGCCCATGTTTAATTATATTATTTAGGATTTTTGTGTCCTGATTTTCTAATTCCTTATATATTCTTGGTATTAACACCTCGTGGAGCTAATATTTGTAAATACCTTCTCACAATCTGTAAGATGTCTCTTAATTCTGCTGATTATTTCATTTGCTGTGTATCCATCCCTTTTATGTATGTTGATTTTTTGAATCCTGCAACTTCTTTGAGTCCATTTAGCAGTTCTAATAGCTTTATGATGAAGTGTTTAGGATTACCTGTGTATATCATGTCATCAGCAAACATGGATAATTTAAGTTCTTTTATTCTAATTCAGATGTCCTTTATTACTTTCTCTTGCTTAATTGCTGTTGGTAAGTCTTCTGGCACTATATTAAATAAGAACAGTGAAAGTAAATATCCTTGTCTTGCTCTGATCTCAGAAGAAATGTTTTCAATTTTTCTTCATTCAGTATGATATTGGTTGTGGGCTTTTTGTATATGGATTTTATTAATTTGAAACATGTTTTTATGTACCTAGTTTGTTAAGGCCTGTAGCTGTAGCACTGTGGCCTCGGATCCTGTCAGATCTTGGAAGCTAACTAGGGCTGGGCTTGGTTAGTACTTGGATGGGAGACCACCTAAGAACACCAGGTGCTGTAGGCTTGGGAGACGGACCCGGCAACCTACTCCCAAAAACCAATCAGCCATTGAAAACCCTATGAACAGCAGAGAAGCACTGACAATAGTGTTTTGCCTATTGTACATAGGGTTGTTATGAGTCAGACACCAACTTGAGAGCACTTAACAACAAATTTGTTGAGAGCTTTTATTACGAGGGATGTTGAACTTTATCAAAAGTTTTCTCTGCATCTATTGAAATGATCATGTCTTTTGTCCTTCATTCTGTTAGTGTATTGGATCATGTTTACAATTTGTGTATTTTGATCAATCCTTGCATACCTGAGATGAATACCATATGACCATAATGTATGATTATTTGATGTGGTGTTGAAATCAGTTTTCTAGTACTTTATTGAGCATTTTTGCATCTATGTTCATTACAGTTATGATTCTATCCATTTTTTTCTTTTTTTCCTTTATCATTTTGGCTACCTATTTCTTTATTATTACATTGTCTGATTTTGCTATCAGGGTAATGCTCTACTCATAAAAAGAGATTGGAAGGTTTCTTTCTATTTCAATTTCTTGGAATAGCTTAAGAATTGGACTTAGTTCTTCTTTAAATATTTCATAGAATTCATCCATAAATTCATCAAGTCCTATACATTTTTTTAAAGTGGGAGGCTTTTAGGGTACTACTTCAATCTTATTACTCATTATTGGTCTGTTTATGCTTTGTGTTTCTTCATGATTCAATTTTGGTAGGTTTGTATCTGTTCAAAACTTGATCGACTTCTAGGTTTTCCAGGGTTATTATTATTATTTTTTTTTAGCCTGTAATAGTTCATAGTAACTTCATATAATCCTTTGTATTTCTGTGGCAACAGTTATAATGTCTCCTTTTTCATACTTTATTTTATTTATCTAGATATTTTTATTTCTTTTTCGTTAGTCTTGGTAAAAGTTTGTAAATTTTACTCACCCTTTCAAAAAAACAAATGTTTCACTGATTATTTGTATTTTCATAATCTCAGTTTTATTTCTTCTCTGATCTGTATTATTTCTTTCCTTCTATGAATTTTGGTTTTGGTTTATTCCTGCTTTTCTAAATCCTTAGAGAACACTGTTAGGTCTTTTTGTTTGTGATCGCCCTTTTTTTTTTAATTGTATATATTTGTCACCATAAACTTGTCTATCAATACTGCTTTTGTTACAAATCCCAGATTTTGATATGTTGTTTTTA
>VMDO01022398.1:0-33536 GCA_007922755.1 Pedetes capensis | reverse complement strand
TCTATCATGCAATCTCCAGCTTCGTTTCTGTCACCAAGACCATATTTTCCAACTACTGAGCCTTCTTCTTTGTTTCCAACCTTTGCATTCCAGTCACCAGTGATTATCAGTATGTCTTGATTGCATGTTTGATCTATTTCAGATTGCAGAAGCTGATAAAAGTCTTCCCTTTCTTCATTTGTGGCCTTAGTGGTGGGTGTATAAATTTGAATAATAGTCATATTAACTGGCCTTCCTTGTAGGCGTATGGATATTATTCTATCACTGACAACATTGTATTTCATGACAGATCTTGAAATGTCTTTTTTGATGATGAATGCAACCCCATTTCTCTTCAGTTTATCATTCCCAGCATAGTAGACCATATGATTGTCTGACTCAAAATGGCCTATGCTGGTCCATTTTAGCTCACTGATGCCTAGAATGTCAATGTTTATGTGCTCCATTTCTCTTTTAATGATTTCTAATTTTCGTAGATTCATACTATGTACATTCCATGTTCCAATTATTAATGGATGTTTATAGTTGTTTCTCCTCATTTTGAGTTGTGCCACATCAGCTAATGGAGGTCCCTGGGGCTTTACTCCATCTCTGTCATCATGGTAGATTCTACTTTGAGGAGGCAACTCTTCCCCAGTTGTTTTTTGAGTGCGTTCCAACCTAGGGGGCGCATTTTCTGTCACTATATCTGACAGTGTTTCTTTGCAATCCAGAAGGTTTTCAATGGTTAGTTGTTTCGGGAGTGGTTCACTGGTTCCTACTCCCTAGTCTGTCTTAGTCTGGAAGCTCAGCTGAAACCTGTCCACCATGGGTAACCTTGCTCATATCTGAGGTAACAGTGGCATAACTTTCAACCTCATTGCAACATACAAGCCCCCACAGTCTGGCAAACTGACAGACATGTGGGGGTTTGACCCTATAAATTTGCCTATTTTCAACATTATATAGAAATATGATAATTCACTGTATGATCAGTTATGGTTGGCTGGCTTTCACCTAGCATGTTTTCAGGGTTCATCCATACGGTAGCATTGTATCAGTACATCATTCCTTTTTACTGCTGAATAATATTCCGTTGTGTGGACATACATACAACATTGTATTTACCCATTTATCAGTCAATGTACATTTGAACTTTTTGACTTCTCTACTCTTGCTGTTTTGAATAATGCTACCAAAACATTCATGTGTAAGTTTGTGTGAATATTTGTTTTCAATTTTTTTTGGCATATACCTACAGAGGAATTGCTAGTCATATGGAAATATTTGATCATTTGAAGGAGTGCCAATTTTTTTTCAAAAATGTCTATATTATTTTACAGTGTCACCTAAAATGTCTGAGAGTTCTAGTTTTTCCACATCCATACTAAAGCTTATTTTCCAAAGTTTTTGATTATAGCCATCCCCCTGAGTATAAAGTGGAGTCTTATTGTGGTTTGATTTGCATTTCACTGTGCCTAATTATATTGAGCATTATTTTTTATGCTTAATTGGGCATTTATATGTTTTCTTTAAATATATGCATTATTTTTTAAAATCTTTCTTTTTTTGCCTTAAGAAAATTTCAAACAAATATAAAAGAAGAAAGTATAATCTTTCATCCATGTCCTCATAAATCACCATTGTTGTTTGTTGTTGTTGTTAGGCCAAGTTGGGTATGACTCATAGACATCCTCATAGGATTTTCAATGGCTGAATGTTTTGGGATTGCTTCTGGAGTGGATTGCCATGTCCTTTTAAGTCATCTTTAATAATTATCAATTAATGGCCAAGCTTGTCTTATTTACAATCCTTTCTGCTGTTCTTTCATCCAGTGGATCCTTTTATTCATAAATATGTTGCTAATATGTATCATTAAGTAGTAAGGGCTTAAAAAGTGTAATCCAAATAAAATTTAAAACTTTGACAACATTTCTTAATACTATCAACTCTGTTGTCAGTGCTCAGATTTTCCCACAGATTATGTTTCCTTTTGGGTTAAATCATGATGCAAATATAATTACACATCTCTTTTAATATTTAAGTTTTCTATCTTTTTCTCCCTGTAATTCATTTGTTAAAGATACTTGCTTATTTATCCTCTAGAGTTTCTTAGGTTCCAGATTCTTAAGAATACATTCTCATGGTCATTTATCATGATTTTTTGTCCTTTGTATTTTCTATAATCTGGTAGATTTAAGTTCAAGTTTTTGGCATGAATTCAACATAGATCATAGAATTATGAGCAAGAGATGTACAGTGTCTTTTTTGTGGTGTTAAGTGTGATAAATGGGGTCAGGTGTTTTCTTCTTGAGACTTACATTATAAAATTACCCATAAGCTTTTCACCTAAGTTAGTACCATCAATGAGCGTTATCTGGATTCCCTGATTTCATTAGAGGTTAGCAAAATGTTGATATTCCAATTCTCTCATTCCTTCTTCATTGATGAGCTTGAATCCATCCAAAAGATAGAACTTTCTCTCACCAATTATCTGGATAGCCTAAAGAACAATTCAAATAGGAAAGGCAGCATACATTCTTGGTTGATTTTTTTTCTCTTCTTTTATTTATAAATTTCAGAATAAGGACTTGGTTTTTGTAGAATTCACTAAAAATGATCAATGAGATTGTTCTCATTTTATTTTTAAAACCAGTATTATTATGAGCTGAGTGTGGTGGCTTATGGGGGCTGGGGTTTAGCTCAGTTGGTAGAGTGCTGCTCCACAATCTCTGAGGACCCAGCACCACAAAAATGGGAGAAGGATGTGGCAGTCCACTCCTGAAGCATTCCTGAAACAATCAGCCATTGAAAACCCCATGAGGATTGCTATAAATTGGATGCAATTTGATAACACCTAACAAGCCATGGCTTACACCTGGAATCCCAGTGACTCGGGATGCAGAGGCAGGAGGATCGCAGGTTCAAGGCTAGAGGCAGCCTGTGTAATTTAGCAAGACTCTGTCTCAAAATAAAAAATCAAAAATGGGGTATGGATGCAGCTCAGTGGTAGCACACTTGCAAAGAATGTGTAAGGCTCTGGGTTCAACCCCCAAGTACTTCAAAAATAAAACAAAACAATATTGTTATGAATTAAATTGATTTTATGTATTTGAGATGTATCAATTGATTAGCATCCAATATTCCTTTTGCTGTGGAATTTGTTCCATTTTCGGATTGCAAGAACCCCCTTAGTTTGTTGTTGACCTGTAAAGTCTGACAAATTCTTTGATGTGTAGAGCAAACAATGTTCTGTCCTCATTTTGTACATTTCCCTCCCCAGTCTTTGAGTTAACCAGCTTTTCAATGAGTTCTGGTTCCTTTTAGTTGGGAGTGGTATTCAGATAGCAAAATATAGGTGCTTGAAACTAAGTCTTGTTACTAGATTGGTCATTGTTTCTTGGCCTTTTCTGTGGATAGGTTAGGAAATACATACCTCATTTTAAAGAGAAAAAGTTTGTACTTACATTTCTATTTCAAATTTAGGATTATTTTTGTTTTTAATTTGTCTTTTATTCTGAATAGTGTATTGCCCAATAATAGTATTTCATATTACATATATACACTGTGCTTCTGCATATCTATGGTAATTGCAGATGAACAAAATTAATGTTGGATTTATCTGTGTGATTACTGTCTAAGATTATGTTTAAGATTTTTTGGGCAGGGATTTATTGTTTTTCTTTGGAATGCCCTTTCAAAGAGAGATAGTCAAATTTTTGTGTTTTAAGGAGATCACTTGCAATGATAGCTCTGTGTGTGATTAAATATGTTGTCAAACTTTTGGATTTGATAGGCAAGAAATGGTATCTTGGCATAGTTTAAAATGTATTTTAGTGTTGGACTCAGGAAACTATCTTCCCAAGTATGGCACTTGGGCATGCTGAGTGCACTGCACTGAAGGGCGCTGGAAGGGCCTCAGACTGAGAGACTCATTCTGCCTTTCTCCTGCCCTTCTATCTTTTCTACCCTTTCCCCACTAAAGCAGGCCATAAAAACTAAAACCGAGGAATTCCTTTTCTCCAAGGCAGCTCATAGAAACTACAGCCTCCCCCCCCCAAAGCCAACCATAAAGTCTAGACATTTTTTCCTAACATTTTCCCTCCTTTGCCTTTGTGTGTGAAAATTGGCCATAAAGAAATTCTCTGACCTACCTTGTCTGATAGTAGATTGTAAGTCCTTAGTCCAGAAATGGTCTTGAGCTATACCTGGGAGGAAGGAATGCTACACAGAGAGGCCAGGAAGAATCTGGACAGACAGGCCTTGCCGGATTTCACTCCTTCAGTCTATTACACTAGATCAGACCTTCTTTGTCCAGTCCCATTTCTGTGCAGCAGTCCATTCTTCATGGAACCTAAGCATAAAAATGGGCAATTTTCCCTGAGTCCTTGGATCTGCATTCTGAAATCTCCAGTAAAACTTTGTTTTGGGAGATATGTTGTGCTTTTCTTTTGTTAATTTGTCTTTCGTTACATGGGTGGTAGCTATGACTCTTTTGTTCAGTGGCAAAAAGAATGACCACTATGTACATTGAAGGGCCATTTACATTTCCTTTATGTCCTATCTGTTCATACCTCCTGCCTATCATTGTTTATCTTGATATTCTCTATTTTCAGGAGTGTTTCAATCATTTTTACTTGATTGCTTTGTTTTTACAGCTGAAGACATCCTGATAAGTAAAAACCACCATTTACAGGCTTAAGGAATCAGTTGTAGTATTAAAAGGCAGATGGCAGCAGCTGGGCAGTGATGCAGACTGTGGGCAGTCGTTTTGAATATTTGGAGGACATTTTCTCCTTTGTCCTTGTCCTGCTTTCTGGGAATTTTTAGACTTTAGACTTTCTGGGGAGAGATTCACCTGGAAATAGCCAGGTGAGAACTGTTTGGTGGACTCACTGGGTAAAAGGACATTAACAAAACTTTCATGTTGATGGAGCCCAAGGGGACTTTGTACTTGTGTGGCACATGGATTACTTGAGAATCCTTTATTTTGACTACTTTTAATTGTTTTACTTTTACAAATCCCAAGTTTTACATTTTTTCCCTGTCTCTGAGATTTAAGCTCCGGGTAACTTTGAGTACTCATTTTGTCTACTTGAAGAACACATAATACAAAACTAGCCAGTTGTCAACCCTTCTCCTCTTCCTCCTTCCCTGCCCTGTAGTCCCCTCCCCTCCTCTTCCCTTCTCTACCTCAAAACTGAGTTTGAACCCAGATTCTTGCACATGGGAAGCAAATGCACTGCCACTCGGCTGCCCACCCAGCCCCTTTCTTAGTTTTTGATTCTTGCTAAATTACACATGCTGACTCTGGAATGAAACTCAAGATCCTCCCACCTTAGCCTCCTGAGTCCCTGGGATTACACGCATGCACCCCAGCGGCTGGCCGTTCAGGCCTTTTGTAAAGGAATAGAAGTAAATAGGGGGGAATAGTAATTGGACATGTCCCTTTAAACTTCACTTTTTCAAAATTTATTTGAAATCAGTCATGTTGATAATATGTAACAATGTCAAGGAAGATCATGGCACTGCACACTTGTGAGTGAGAGAGGACTGACTCCAGAGCTGTGCTTCTTTGCTGTTCTAATAGTCGTGCACATAGGTTGGGCAGCTGATGTGGAAAAGAACAACCCAATACTCTTGCAAAACACAAAAATAGTGCATTTATGACCATACAAGAAGAGAAAGCCCTCAAATTCCAAATTGGAAGAGTGCTATTTTACTTGGTATAGAGAAAATGTTAGATGACCTGAGCAGTTTCTAATACTGAACTATCCAGTAATATGGCAATATAGAAAGTTTTGAACACCTCTAGACTTTGAGAGCCAATTGGTTGTTCAAGGCTGCTAGGAAGGTAATAAAACATCATCTTCAAGTTGTCCCAAGGTTCAAAGCTAATTTTTTTTCCACTGTAAAAAGTTCCCCCTTACTTTTAGAACCTGACTTACAAATTACCATGGTAGATTATCAGATCTGGTTAAATGCAAAATTAGCCATTGTAGACTTTTTAACTTTATCTTCATCACTTTTTAACTTCATCTTTGAGTTTGGCCAATGCAATTCTCGTGGCTCCCAAATCATTAACTCATCTTTGCTTGGGATCCTTGAAGCTATAAATCCATGCTATTCCTAACTGCAACTGTGTGCTTCAAGAAATGATTTTCCCATCGTCATGAAGAGGACAAATGCCACAGAAGTTTTTTTTCCTTGAACTCAACTGAAGGATGGCACTTTCCCCTTCATTGATGTAAAGGCTGCCACTGTGTAGAATGGTTTCTCTTATCCTTTTGTGCATTTACTGAGCATAATTTTCAAATGTAAAATTTCCCTGAGATACATAATTCTAGAAATGGCAGGATTATAATTATGTGTGGCACAAAGGATAAATTTGTAGTTTATAAGTCATGGATAGTAATATTCAGTAGGAACCCAATTCACAGTAAAACTTGAAATAAATACATTGTTAAAAATGATTGAATTTGGATTTTGGAAGAAATTTTAGCAGTTAAAGATTATTTTTGTGGGGAGGGCATTGGCAGCTAGGATTTAAATTTGCATTTAAGTGAGGTTGCTTTAGTGTTCTTTGAAACAACGGCATATATTTGAGTTAGCTTAATTTTTCTCATTCCTGTTACCTACCCCTCCCCTATCTAATCTGTCACAACAGCTTGGTTACTTAACTTTTCATATGCTTTGGAATCTCTCTTCCTTGGAATTTCTGCTACCATTGTCTGGTTTACACTGCCTTTGCTTTTAGTTTGATTTCTGCAGTGGCTGCCAACATATGACCCTCTCTCCAATCTTCTGCCCCTCAAATCCATGTAAGAGCCTCAGGAGAAATGGAATTAGTAGCTGAATCTCCCATTATGTTTCTGCTTCAAGCTTCCCTATGCCATCTACTATCTGCAGAGGTGGCATTTATAGTGCTCTGAAGGGCCCTGGTTGGTCTCAGGTAGGATGGATGAAAAATGTATTGTATTTACTCTTTAATGATGCTGACCTTTTCCAATGGGCCTAGATTGTTGCTGATTTTCATAAAGACTTTTTTTGTGGTACTTGGAGGTTGAATCCAGGGCCTCACACATGCTTTGCAAGCACTCAATCACTGGGCTGCACTCCCAGCCTATTTTTATCTTGCAACAAGGTCTTGCTAAATTATGCAGGTTGCCTCTGGCCTCCAACTTGTGATCCTCCTGCTTCCTTCTCTTGAGTTGCTGGGATTTCAGGTGTGTGCCACTACACATGACCAAGACATTGTTTTTAAGCAAATATATTTTTAAAAATAAAAAATACCTCAATTTTAGGATCTTGTAGGTTGAGTGGTTCGATGAACTGCTCTGGCTGGAATTTGTGGAGGGTTAGGCTCTTCACATTCCCTCTATATTTTGATAGTAACAAGTGCAGAACTGAGGAAACAAGGGAATTTTTTGTAGACCTTAGTTCAAACTGCTTCTGCTTTCTTATGAAGAAAGAATTTTTCTTATGAATTTCTTATGAAGAAAAATTTTACACATTGTTTAACCTGTGTAAACTTCAGGTCGCAGTTCTGTAGGCTGGATGATCGAGAAGTCTGGCACGTGGGAGGCACTTCTTGCATAGATGCTGTGCTGTTCTTGGAGCTTTTCCGTGGTCCTGGAGGAAATGAGTTTCATGGACCTCACAGTAGAGATGCTCCATGAATATGCTGCTCCTTGAAGTAAAGCCTGGCACTTTTGGCCCTCCCAGCAGCATGGATAGAGCACAGGTAAAAAGGCAACTGAGACTTCATGGTACCTCTTGCTGATCCACACAAAGCAAGCATGGGCTCCTTCTGCACATGTAGCCCACGTGGTCTGTGGGCAGAGGAGAAGGTGGAGGTTGAAGCAGGGCACTTTATTCTGAGTGATGGTTTGAGAAAGAGAAAAGCTCAATGGGGGTTTACCCTTTCCTTTTTTGTGTCACTGGATGTCTATAAAAGATCACAGTAAGGGATGTGCAATTTTTACCTTTCGTTTGACAACCATGGAAAAATTCTGAACCTAAACCTGTGGTCACATTTCTGCCTTGATTCAGGAGCAGCTGAAAGGCAGGAGCCTCTATCAAACAAGAATAATTAGATACCCATCAAAGTGCACTCAGGGTATGATAGAGGTATCACCAAATGGAAAAACACCATAAGTATCAGCCTGAAAAAAAATGCCTGTTCAGGAGCCATGAAAAAATAAACATTGCAGTTATGGAAGGGAGTTAACCAGAGTTTCTAGGAGCTAAGACAGAAAGTGCTAAGTATAAATAGAAGTGAATCTATTTTTACAGCTGTTGTGACTAAGGCATGTTGCTTATACTGAAATAGAAAAACAGCATTCATACCACTATAACAACTGATTGTATTTAATATACACTCCCATAAAAACCTTATTAATATTTCAGAAGAGCAGAAGATTAAGTTACTAGGATTAAAATTATTTTTATCTGAATGAGAATAACAGGTACGTAAAATTGGAGCTACTAGATCTGATATAGCTGGCCAGATGCTCTCCAACTTTTTATTTTTATTTTTATTTTTTTATAAGGAACCATCTGTTCTTAGTAGAGGTGCCTATTAACTTTTCTAGTAGAAAAAGAAATTAGCATCTGAAGACACAAAGCCAGTGAATTGTGAAAGAACTCAGCTATGAAGACAAAATTAAAAAATCCTCTGACACTCCATGGACCAATTTAAAAGTGTTCTATTTAGAGAAATTCTGTTTGCGAAGCATATATTTTCAGTTATTTCTGTTAGGGTTACTACTAGCAGCAGTTTCAGAACTGTGTTTTAATAGATTCTGCTCCTAATGAGAGTGAGCTCTGGATTGCAGCTCATCTGCTTATTGAGCCTTCCTCCCTGACCTGCCCATCTTTCCCAACTCTCAATGACCAATATGGGGCACCACAACAGGTTACCTGGAAGTCACTGTGCAATTAGAAGCATAACACTAGTGTGAAAGAGATAGGTAAAATCACTTATGGAGAACCAAGTAGGTTTTTTTTTTCAAATATAAAACTGAAATTAGGAAATCATATATTACTCCATCTTTGTATTACCCACATATTTCCAAAGAATTCTGGGTCACACAATATGTTATATTTGGGAAGAGATGAGAGGTGAGGTCAGTGGGTTTTGGATACATTTCTGAAGGTGTAAAAGTTGACATAGATATAATTTAAATATTTGGTTATTTTGAAATTGTTGTTGTTACGTGCCATCGAGTCGGGTCTGACTCATAGCGATCCTACATACAGCAGAATAAAACAATCCCCGATTCTGTGCCAGGCATATGATCTTATTTATGTTTAAGCCCATTGTTGCAGACACTGTATCAATCCATATAGTGGGCAGTTTTCCTTTTATTTGATGACCTGTCACTCTCCCAAATATGATGTCTTTCTCTAGGGGTTAGTCCCTCCTGACTACATGTCTAAAATATGTAAGATGCAGTCTATCCATCCTTGCTTCCAAGGAATACTCTGGTTGTACTTCTTCCAGGACAGATCTATTGGTTCTTTTGGTAGTCCATGGTATATTCAATAATCATCTCCAGCACCATAATTCAAAAGCACCAATTCTTCTTCTGTCTCCCTTATTCAATGTCCAGCTTTCACAACCATATGATGCAATTGAAAATACCATGGCATGAGTCAGGTGCACCTTTGTCTTCAATGTGACATCTTTATTTTTTAATACTTTCAAGAAGTTTTTTGCCAAATAGCATAACTATTTCCTGAGGCAAGCTGAGTTAAAGCCATATGTGATTTTTTTTTACCCTCTACATTGTATTAAATGTATCTTTCAATCTTTACTTTAAAAAGTTTTAAATTAGATTTTTCCTAGCTTTTATCTATAATAGAATCTTAATTATGTGGAGTGTTTTAATATATACTATGTCACAAAATTCTCCATTTTTGTGAAAATTTTGCTGAGTTTAGAGTTGACCTTGCATTAGGAAAAATTGTATAATTAATTATTGTACAGTCAATGCTTAATTTGTTAAAATTGATCATTTTCAAGAGCTTTAACAGAATTGGTTTGTATACTAAGAAATGATTACTTGTTTCAGTGTGAAGTATCAGTTAGTAGGAACTCATACTGGAGCCATATGATGTACCATCCTAGTTCTTTTATTTAGTAGCTATTGGACCTTGGACAAGTTACAGAACTCCTATGCCTGGCAGGTAATAATAGTACTTATACATGAGGAAGTTGTGGGGAATCAAATGAGGTGAGCAATATATATATACACACATATATATGCATATGTACATTATGTATTATATATGAAATCTTATATATGTATATATGGTGTTTGATACAGAATAAGCAAACAATAAATTATCATTTTGTTGTCCCCTTGGAGTTAATATATGGACTCAAAAGTAACAAGATTGATTAGAAAATATTCTATGATCTAGATTAGTTGCTAATTCTTTTTGAAGACATCACTTATTACTTAAATGTTAATGTCTTTCTTACTCAACAGTATTAAATTACAAGGTTGAACAATAAAAATAGTTACTATTCTTTTTTAAATTCTTCCTTATTTATAAATGTTGGTGAGGTACAGAGTAATAAGGCTTTTGCTATTTCCGTTATGCAACTGTTACATTGCTTTTGGTTATACTTTCATTAACTTACATATTTCACAGAACTTTTTGATTACTATATAGTAGAAAAATTGTATGCAATTATAGGTTATATGCCCTTTTTTTCCTCATGTATTTGTATTGTTGTATCATTAATTTCAAGATTATCTTCTCTCTCCTTTATCCCTCCACATTATTTCCCGTCTCCTTGCCCCCTTCCTCAATCTCCGCCCCCCTGGCTAGACCTCTTCCCCTTCTTTCTATGCTGCTTTCAATTTCCCTTTTTAGATAAGCCGAATTGAACATTTTAATATATTTTTCTCTTCTAAGTTAGATTTAGCTCCTACGTATGAGTTATTGGGCCTGGGTTTGTTCATTTAAGTTGATATTCTCCAGTTCTATCCATTTTGCTGCAAGTGACATTATTTTATTCTTTTATATTGCTGAGTGATAATCCATTGTGTATATCTACCACATTTTTTCATCCATTCCTCTGTTGATAGACATCTTGATTAGTTCCATATCTTTGTGATTGTGAAGAGTGCTGCACTGAATATGGAAATTCAGATGTCTCTGTGGTTTGCTGATTTATCTCCCTTTGGATATATTCCCAGGAGTTGTACAGCTGGGTCATACGGCAGTTCTACTCTTAGTATTCTAAGCTATCTCCATATTAATTTCTAAAGTGGTTGAACTAATTTACAGTCCCACAACAGTGTAAAAGGGTTCTTTTTTCTCCACATTCTCACCAGTATTTGTTATTGTTTGTTTTGTTGATGTTAGCCATTCTTAATGGAGTTAAATGGAATCTCAGTGTTGTTTTGATTTGCATTTTCTTTATGGCTAGGGATATTGAGCATTTTTTCATGTGTTTCTTGGCCCTTCGAACTTTTTCCTTTGAGAATTGTCTGTTCTTTTCCTTTGTCCACTTATGTATTGGATTATTTGTCTTAGAATTTGCTTAAGTTCTTTGTATATTTTAGAAATTAGTCCTCTGTTGGATGTGGTGGATGCAAAGATTTTTCTCCCATTTAGGAGACTCTCCCTTAACTCTGATGATTGTTTCCTTTCCTGAAGAGAAGCTTTTTAATTTCATGTAATCCCATTTGTCAATTCTTGATGCTGTTTCCTGGGCTATTGGAGTCTTATTAAGGAAATGCTTTTTTATGCCTATGTGTTGGAGCATGTTTCCTATCTTTTCTTCTAGTAGTTTTAAGGTTTCCAGTTTTATGTTCAGAGATCTTATCCATTTTGAATTGATTCTCATGCTAATTGGGAGACATGAGTCTATTTTCAAGTTTCTGCAAATGGATATCCAATTTTCCCAGCACCATTTGTTGAATTTTAGGATTATTTTTCCATTTCTCCAAAGTCTGTCATTGGAATTTTAATGGGGATTGCATTAATCTGTAAAATGCTTTTGGTAATATAGCCATTTTTATAATATTGATTCTTCCAATCCATGAGTAGGGGAGGTCCTTCCATCTACTAGGATCCCCTGCAATTTCTTTCTTTAATGCAATTTCTTTTCTTTAATGTTTTGACATTTTCCTTGTAGACATCTTCTGAGACTTTGGCTAGATTGATTCCAAAATATTCAATATTTTGGTGAGCTATTGTGAATGGGATTGTTTCCTTAATTTCCTTTTCTTCCTCTTCACTATTGGTGAAGGCTACTGATTTTTGAGTGTTAATTTTGTATCCTGCTACTTTGCTGAAGGAATTAAGTTCTAGAGGAACTTATGGTGTCCTTTAGGTAAAGGATCATGTTGTCCATGAATAAAGATAATTTGACCTCTTCTTTATGTATCTGTATCCCTTTGATTTCTTTTTCATGCCCGATTGCTCTGGCTAGGATTTAAATAACAATATTGAATAAGAGAGGAGAGAGTGGATATCCTGTTTTATTCCTGATCTTAGAGGGAATGGTTTCCATTTTTCTCTGTTTCATGTGACATTGGCTGTAGATTTGTCATAGATGATCTTTATGATATTGGAGTATTTTCCTATTATATCCATTTTCTCTAGGACTTTTATCATGAAAGAATGTTACACTTTGTCAAAGGCTTTCTCAGCATCAGTTGAGATGATCTTGTGATTTCTGTCTGCAAGTCTCTTGATAAGTTGAATTACATTGACTGATTTTCGAATGTTAAACCAGCTTTGCATCTGTGGAATGAAACTCCCTTGACCATGGTGTATGATCTTTTTAATGTATTGTTGTATTTGGTTTGCCAGAATTTTATTGAGGGTTTTTGCATCAATATTCATCAGGGAATTTGTCTATATTTCTCTTTCTTTGAAGTGTCCTTGCCCGATTTTGGTTTCAGGATGATACTGGCTTCATAGAATAAGTTTGAAGTGTCCCTTCATTTTCTATTTTATGAAATAGTTTGAGGAGAATAGGTATTAATTCTTTGGAGGTTTGGCAGAATTCTGTTGTGAACCCATTGGGACCTGGGCTTTTCTTTGTTGGGAGATTTTTTATTACTGTCTCTAGTTTGGTGAATGTAATGGGTCTGTTTAAATTGCTTATGTCCTCTGGGCTTAATTTTGGTAATTAATATGTGTTAAGAAACATCCATTTCTTCTTAAGAAACTTATCCATTTCTGCTTCATCTTTATTTCTTTCTTGTCAACTGAGTAGATAAGATCTTCCACTTTTTCTTCAGTATCAGATATCTTATTTGTGGCCTCATCTAGATAATCTAGATACTGAAGATTGTACTGTAATACTGAGTTGATTGACTTTGCTTTGTATCTCTAGGATTTCTGTTTAATTCTTCTTCAGGATCTCAATTTCTTTGCTGAATTTTTCTTCCAAATTATATATCTTTTTGCCCAGTTAATCAATTGCTTTCATGATGGTGTGTTTGAGGTCTTTCAACATATTTGTAAACAGGATTCTAAAATCTAAAATCTTTATCAGAGTAACCAGGAGTCTGGTTACTCTGAAATTTTCCATCGAGGGGCTTTAGTTTATTGGATGTTCCTGTCTGACCTGGCCTTTCATGTTCCATGTTTGCAGAGGCTTGCCTATTGGTCTGAGTGCTAGGTCTTACCTTCTCCACGTGTTCAAAGGTTCTCCCCACCTGCACCCATGAGGCTGTATGATGATGGATTACTGGCATTTCTCTTCCCCCGTCATCCCATAAGTCCTAGCTTCAGAGTCTGATGCCTAGCTCTCACTGCAGCCTCTGCAATCAGCACCACCCCATCCACCAGCCTCTCAAATGTGCCACAGCCTAAACTGTGTCTCTTAGACTCCCTGTCCTGCAGCGTCATTTCTCTGCATTGCTGGCACTCCTGGGCCCTAATTGTGCCACTGTCTGGACCATCTCTCTTAGACTGTCTGTCCCACTGTGCCTCCTTTTGCATCACATGCACTCCCAGGCCCCAGATGAGCCATAGCCTAAACAGTGTCTCTTAGGCTCCCCATTCCCAGGGCGCCCCTTCTCTGAATTGCAGGCACTCCTGGGTCCTAAATGTGCCACTGCCTGACCCATCTCCCTTAGGCTTCCTGGTCTGGTCCTGTGGTGCCACTTCTCTGCCTAGCAGGTGGTCCCAGGCCCTAAACCCACCTCAGCCTGAACAGACATTTTTGGGCTCAGGCTTCCAGCAGCACCAGCCATTCTTCTCCATCCTCCAAACTTGCCACCACTCAGTGTTTCTCCCTCCAGCTCACGGTTCCAGTGGCAATAGAGGCCAGGGAAGCAACAGTCTCTCCCCAATAAAAAGAAACAACAACAACAGCAAAACCAAACCACAGTTCCAGGGTCCATGACCCTGCAGGAGGGCTGCACAGCCTGGCCTCCCAGGAGAGTTCTACAAACCTCTGTTTTCATTTCCTCCAGTACCTCTCACCAGCCACATACTCTCTCATAAGGCCCCGTATCCTCTGAAACCTTTCCCTGTTGCTTGCTCTGTGTTGAGGATTCTGGTGGGTCACCCTGGAATTTCCTCCTCCTTTCTGTCATTTTTATCTCCACTATTTGGCCAGTTGTCCTTGTGCTGTCTTTTTAAAAATTATTATTATTATTATTATTATTATTATTATTATTATTATAGCTGTCCTCCATTCTTTTTGGTTTTGGGTAGAAAACTTTGTTAATTTTCCTGTTTCTTCCCCAGTTGAAGTGTGGCTCTTAACTGTCTACCATCTTAACCACTAGATACTATTCTTCATTTTCTTTGTAATTTCAAGTTTAAAAATTTGTGATCAAATACTGTTTCTGCAAATCATCTTATAGTTTTTAGAAGAACACATTAACCATTATCTTTTGATAATATTTACCTCTATTTGAAAAGGTTGAGTCAGGTGTGGTGACCTGTGCCTATAATCCCAGCAACCCAGGAAGCTGAGACAGGAGGATCACAAGTTCGAAGCTAGAGGCAGCCTGCATAACTTAACAAGACCCATACTGAAAATAAAAAATAAAAAATGGGCTGAAGGTGCAGCCCAGTGGTAGAGCACTTGCAAAGCATGTGTGAGGCCCTGGGTTCACCCTAGTACCTCCAAAAAAGAGTTTGTTTTCCATCTGAAATTGGCAGTAATTAAATATCACAATGAACACAGTTGCTAGTTTTTTACATACCTACATATATCAAAGAATCCCATGTACTGCTCATTAGTCTGTATTGATTATGGTTCATACCTGATCCATGCCATGAACAACTTATACGTATGTTCATGTCGGTTAGTTGCTGGAAGTAAACATGGATGTGAAACATAGTGAAAATGGGAGGAAGAGAGGCAAAATATAGCAAATGCTAATTTATTATAAAAGCATCTCCTTAACACTTACTATTCATCTTTGTTTAAAGTAAACTCCAGGGTCTGGAGCTAAAGGATACTCTTTATTAATTGTTTGAATTTAGGCAAGTGATAACTTCACTAAGCTTCAGTTCCTTCATTTTTTAAAAGTGAGGATGAGAGAAGTAGCTGCTTGGGGAAAGGAAGTAACTTTTCCAGGGTTTCACTGGAAGTAGCAGAGACAAGACTCAGACCAGGGCCTGCCTGACACCAAGGTGCTTTATCTCTTGTTACCTTTATAAAACATCAAATGCCTGGGAAAGTTAATTGCTACAGTTAGCATTTCAAACATTAGGTGCAGGTAAGAAAAAGAATGTATGAAATTCCATACTGGCTTTTATTATGTGGTTATGTATTTTGTGTTTTATTTTATAGCTATACTTCCTTTGCTGTTTTCCCCAGCAATTTGCTTATAATCAGGGGTACTTAAAAAAAAAAAACAAATAAAGGAATTGTAAGGGAAATACAGAGAGATATCAAGATAATAAACTAGAAATCATCCAGTTTGTGTATAATACTTGCTGTCCCTTTGATGACATTGTCTTCTTTGAGGGTAAAACATTTGTGGTACCATGCTAGAATTTTCCATTTATCATATGAATGAAACCAATTTTATTATTGATTACAATTTAGTTTTCTTTTTGTTGTTGTTGTTGTTAAAAATATGCCAACTTAATCTGCGAAACTAGAAAGTATGAAGATAATATTTCAGTCTGTGTTCAGCAGGAATATTTCAATATAAGATCATTACACTCTTCCCATGCCTGGCCCCTTCACCAGGACACATTTTAACAATCATAATCATAAAGTAATATAGTATGTATAAACAAGGAAATACTTAAAATCTGTCTTATTGATCAAATATATTTTCATTTTGAATTTAAAAATATGGAAACTTCCCAAGAGAAGACATTCTGTGCTCAAGTAGTTAGATACTGCTTTGTTAGATTTCGTTCAAACAGTGAAAGCCTCACTGTAGGAAAAAAAAAGAAAGATTATTTCTAGATGGCCTATTATATTGGTAACTCTAAATGTCAATTTTTAATTTATTTATTTGGAAGTTTGAACTTTTTTCCCCAAAAAATATTTCATAAAAGGTGTTTGGATCTATTTAATGCTTGGTAGAATCTCATTGTTATGTTATTTGGTTCTGATCTTGGTATTATTACGGGGTGAATTACATTCCCCCAAGTTCTTATGTGGAAGTCCTAACCCCCAGGACCTTAGAATGTGACTGTATTTGGTATAGGTTCTCTAAGGATCTAATTAAGGTTAAGTGAGGTTATGTGGATGGGTCCTAATTCAGTCTGCCTGGTGTCCTAATAAGAGGAGATTAGCATGCAGATGTGCAAAGAGGGAAGACCACGTGAAGACACTGGAAGAAGAGTCATTCACCAGCCAAAGAGCCCCGCAGAAGCAACCAGCCCTGCCGAATCCTTGATCGTGGACTCCAGCTTCCAGGATTGTAAGAAAACAGTTTTCTGTTGTTTAAACCACTCAGTCTATGGCCTTTGTTATGGCAGCCCTGCAAACAAACACAAGGATCATGTGGCAGGGAAAGATTTTATGTTAAAAATGTAAATGTAGTAGAAGTTCAGCCTGAGTCCCCTTTTACCTTTTTCCTTTTCCTGTTGTCTTTTTGCCGTTCTGGGTTCCCACCCTACCTCTCCTCTGTAATGAGTTTATTAGGATGGATCTAGGCTGTCTCCATCCCTTCCTGCTCCTTATGGTCCAGATAAAGTTAGGCAATGTGTAAAGTCAATGACTTTGACCACATATACTAACTGGTGAGTGACTGATGTCCTTTTCATTCCTTAAATGAGACTTTGTCAAGACATGGACTTTGGTGACCAACATTTTCTCAAGCCAAGAATAGAGTCTGACATGTGGTAATTATTCAGAAAATACTACTGAGGAGTACCCTGTTTTAAAAGCCAGAGTTAAACCCAAATGGATGACTTAATGCAGGAATTGTAGACAACATAAGTGAGTTGAGTAAAATACTCCCAGTATGTGGGAAGGTGTCTCCTTTTGATGGTCAGCTGTGTGTGGGGACAGGAGTAGTCACAGCAGAGCCCTGAGAGCCCTGTCCTAAGGTCAGCCTGCTCTCCTCTTCACAGCTTCCTCTTTTTCCAATTCTGCATCTACAGATTAAAACAAAAAACAAAAAACAAAAAAGACTCCTCACTGCTTTAGATTACAAGGGCTCCCTTGGCCGTGCCTGCCTGGGTCTCTTCTTTTGGGAAGCTGAGGAGGCTGTGTGGTGAAGGGGGAAGTGGCAGATGGCCTCTGTCCATTGGGCTCATTTGTAAATTAAGGATGACCTCTGCAACTTATTTTTACCCTATCACATACATATGTAGTACTTGAAGCAGATGGTGTGAAATGTGGGAAGGGAGCAACTAAATCTGGAATGGCTTCTGCACCTGGCTCTTCCAGACAGAAACAATGGCTGTACCAGCAACAGCAGGCTTAAGGACCCCTTTGTCCCTTGTGCCTATCCCAGACAGCCTTCCACTTATCCACTTATAGAGTCTTTTTTTTTTTTAATGGTGCTGGGCTTGAACCCAGGGCCTCAAACATGCTTTGCAAGTGCTCTACCATTGAGCTTCACCCCAGGCCCCCTTTTTTACTTTTTTATTTTGAGACAGGGTGTTACTAAGTAACTCAGGCTACCTCTGGGCTTGACCTTGCGATCTCCTGCCTTCACTTCTCCAGTTGCTAGCATCACTGTATGTGCCACTGTGCCTGGTTGTGGAATCATTTTTGGTCAAACATTTAAAAGATGGCAGTGAAAGAGCACAAAAAGTAGGAGGTAAATAAAAAAATTATTTAATTATTTAGTAAACCCTTATATGACACTTACTGTGTTCCTGGTACTGTTCCAAGTGCCTTATACATATTCATTCATAACCTTCATTATAACCCTGTGAGAAAGGTCTTGCTGTAGGTCACATAGTCAGAACATGAAAGAGTAGCTAATCAGACTCAAGGAGTGGGGAGTTCAGAACATTTTGTGGAAGGGATTAAAGAAAAAGAATCCTAGGTTTTAGAGAGAGCTCCTTGACATACATGAGGCACAATTTATATAGAAATTGAGAAAAGCTTATTCTCATATTGACTTGCCCTCGAATTCATCCTCTTTTATAGCTCTCTTTCCTCTTCTATCTGGTGACATTAACGTTGTGTCACCTTGGAGGAAGCAGGGTTATTTAGAAATCAGAAAAGCAGTATCTTCAGAAAGAATTTTTTTCTGGAGGCTGGAAGGAAGAGAGGTAGCCCAGGAAGGAAATGGTGTTGGGACAGGGAGGGCAGGGTTGTTCAGGGACACATCTCTGGATAAGATGTTGAACATCTACGTGTTCTTTAACAAAAGGAGGTGATAATATGTATCCTTCTGTTTTCAAGGTTGTGAAAACAAAACAAGAAGTAAAGCATAGAATTTAAAATCAGAATGCTGCAAGATCTACAGGTCCAGTAGTTTTTACTTACTTTCATTCAACTCATTTTTCACATGAGGTTAATGAAATCAGACAGTCATTGTGCTCCAAGTAGGAAAGACCTGCTTGGCTGGCCCCCTCTGCCCTTCCCGTTCTGTGCTTTGAGGGCACTCCACGGATCTGTCAGGGCCATACTTAGAAAGCCAGTTCTCTGTTCTGAATGCCAGGATACTGAGGCCAATAATCAACCTCTGTTCTAAATATATTGCTTGCCTAAATTTCCTCAGTCAGTGACTTTTCCACAGTTGCTCAATGATATTTCCACTCTTTGAGGGTTGTGTCCTTACTGAGAAACCATCTCTCTGTGAAAACACTGAAACATTAGAAAGTAAGAGCTTTTGCTTTAATAACGTCTATCTGAAAACTTGTAATGCTCCTGGGCAGGAACCATTTCACTGGTCCTTGACCCATGAAGTTGCCTATGTTCCACTCTTGGTTTTATGCTCTGCCATGTTGCCATGTTGAAATTCTTAGCTGCTTTGGAGCAAGGAGCTCTGAGCTTTCATTTTGTAAAGAGCTCCATAAATTATGTCACTCATTTTAGTTCCTGGAGCTATGCATACATGTGTATATTTGTGTGTACACATATTATTGTGTGTACATATATTATTAGTGTCTTACTAAGTATATATATATATATATATATATATATATATATATATATATGGGGCTGGGATTTAGCTCAGTTGGTAGAGCACCACTCTGCAGTCTCTGAGGTCCTGAGTTCAATTCCCAGCACCACAAAAATGGGAGAAGGACGTGGCAACCCACTCCCAAGGCAATCCCGAAACAATCTGCCATTGAAAACTCTATGAGGGTCGCTATGAGTCGGGCACAACTCAACGGCACCTAACAACAACAACAACATATATATATATATATATATATATATACACACATATATATACTTAGTGTATATATATATATATATATATACACTAAGTGTATATATATATACTTAGTATCATATATAAGTATATATATAAGTATATAAGTATATATAACTATATATATATACACACACGTATATATATATATATATATATATATATATTTAGTGTCTTATATATACACTTAGTAAGACCCTGTCTCAAAATAAAAAAAGTAAAAAAGGGGGCCTGGGGTGAAGCTCAATGGTAGAACACTTGCAAAGCATGTTTGAGGCCCTGGGTTCAAGCCCAGTACCATTTATATCTATATCTATATCTATATATCTATATCTATATCTATATATATCTGGTCTTGGTTCTTGGTATTATATATTTATATATGTATGTATCTTGTTGTTGTTGTTAGGTGCTGTGGAGTCAGTATCAGACTCATAATGACCCTCCATGTTGTTGTTAGGTGCCGTCGAGTCAGTATCCAACTCATAGCGACCCTCATAGGGTTTTCAATGGCTGACTGTTTCGGGATTGCCTTGGGAGTGGATTGCCAGGCTCTTCTCCCATTTTTGCGGTGCTGGGAATTGAACTCAGGAGCTCAGAGACTGCAGAGCAGCGCTCTACCAACTGAGCTAAATCCCAGCCCAATGACCCTACATACAACAGGTGAAACATCAGTGCTTCTCTGCTGTTCATAGAGTTTTCAATGGCAGATTGTTTTTTGGGACTGAGTTGCTGGGACTTCTCCCAAGCCTACAGCACCTGGTATTTCCAGGTGGTCTCCCATCCAAGGACTAACCAGGCTTGACCCTGCTTAGCTTCCAAGATCTGATGGGATGGAAAGTCACAGTGCTACGGCTGCAGGCATATGTACGTATACTAATTATATATTTAATCCAGCTATCCATAAGGTATGGATGTTATTGTCTGTACTGTACAATCAAGGATAATGAGACTAAGACAATTTCCTGAAGGTCACATGTGTTGTGAAGGGGCAGAAATGGGACACAAGTCATGAAATGTTTGTGTCAAAACCGAACGCCTTTTATTTCATGCTAGTGCTAAAGTAAGATTGTGCTGTGGAAAGGCCAAGAAGCCAGTGTTGTGTATTTTGTTTTGGGAGTAGGGAACATAAGAGCAGTTGGAGTGCTTAGCCTGGCTGCTATTGTTGTTGTTAGGTGGCGTCAAGTTGGTGTCCAACTCATAGCGATCCTACCTACAACAGGCGAAACAGTATTGTCAGTGCTTCTCCGCTATTTACAGGGTTTTTAATGGCTGATTGTTTTTGGGAGTGGGTTGCCAGGTCCTTCTCGGGAGCCTATAGCACCTGGTGTTCCCAGCTGGTCTCCCATCCAAGTGCTAAACAGACCCAACCCTGCTTAGCTTCCGAGATCTGAGGAGATCAGACCTACGGTGGTACGGCTACAGGCTAGCCTGGCTACTGGCAGCCATTTAATATGTTTGGACACCTGTTAATTTTTAAAGATGGTTCACTTGATTTTGTCTTTTAGAGAGAGTTTTGTATAAAACTGACTTATACAGGGCCTTTATTCCATAAATCTGGTGGCTAACCCAACTTGTGTGATTTTTGTTTACTTTATACAAGAAGAATCTAAGAAACATTTGCAAAAGAATATGGTTTAGTTCACACTGTGAACTGGAAGCAAGTTTAGGATTAGATTCCCTCACGCTTGCTTTTGCTTCAACATACAGTTCATGTTTTTCTTTATTTTTTTCAAAATAACAATAAAATAACATTGGACATAAAATAACAATGGTTTTTAGAATTGTTTTGATGTTGAAAGTTGGAGTAAAGCTGGGCACAGAGGCTAATGCCTATAATCCCAGCAATTTGGGAGATGGAGGAAGGAGGATCACAAGTTTGAGGCCAGAGTCAGCCTTTGTAACTTAGTGAAACCCTGTCTCGAAGTACAAAGTAAAAACTAGGCTAAAGGTGCAGCCCAGTGGTAAAGCACTTGCAAAGTATGTGTGAGGCCCTGGGTTCAACTTCTAGAGCTGCAACAAATAAACAAGCAAACAAAAAAACAGGAAATTTGGAGTAAAAAAATATAATTACTCAGTATTTTTGTGTTTATATGAAGAACTCCAAACTTTATGTTTCCTTTCCTCCCTCCCTGTTTCCTCCAATTTTCCACACTTTTTCCAGTAAGAATATGATTTTTAACATTTTTTTAACCCAAGTATTTTGTAGTGAATTCTCTTTGTAGTTATCTAGTATAGAAAATAGCAATTTTCTGTCTGGAGAAAAGAACTGAGAACTTCTAGGCCTGATATTTTTGTATATTATTATTTTTACTACAGTACTCAGGGCTGAACCCAGGGTCTCACATATACTTTTTGTAAGTACTCTACCATTGAGCTGCACCCGCAGCCCCTTTTTAACCTTGAGACAGGGTCTCACTAAGTTATGTAGGCTGCCTCTGACCTTGAACTTGTGATCCTCCTGCCTCTGCCTCCTGAGTTGCTGGGATTATAGGTGTGAGCCACTCACCTGGCTTTTTGCACGTGATTATGGTCAAAGTTCTAACAGCATGTTGTATTTGAATGGAGATTTTAGTCTAACATATTTTCATATTTACCACAGAAGGAAGGATAAGATGGCATAGTGGAGGGAAGAAAGAATCGTGACCTTATATTCTACCAGAACATGTAGAACACTAAGTGTTCTATTAAAAGAAGTAGGCAAAGCAAGGGTACTTTGGGGAAGCATGCTGCATGGAATTCAGGAGTGAAATCATTCATTCTGTTAGTGTCTGCTGGTCCACTTTATTTGTTCAGCAAATATTCATTGAGGCTCTCAAAATACTAATTAAAACCTATCCCCCCTTAAGATCCCTGTTTAGGCTACAGTGACCCTGCAAAGATCTAAAATTGCAGCTTTATATCAGTTCTATTTTCTGATTTGAATGACATACTTCCAAAATGTTCTAACCAATTGGACTTCCTCTGTCAAGGTTAGATGTAGTCATTTTTCAAAAGGGGAATAAAAAGGACAAGAAAAATTAGAACCCCTTTCTTCTGTATTTAAACAGATGAACATATGTCCTTAGGGACTTCTCAGAAAAGAAGCCATTTCCAAAGGACCAGCAAAAGCACACGTACAGAGGAAACAAGAGCCCAGAAAGCATCCCCATTACTAATCTTCACCTAAGCCCTTGAAAACTTAATTAGTGAAGTTTATGCCCAGAATCTGTCACACAGGTTGTAACCAGAGAGTGCTAATGACTCAATTCTTTAGTTATCAAAATGTCACTTCATATTCAATGTATGAACTCTAAGTACCCATATGCTAGTTGGATTTGTTCCTTACGTATTGGCTGTGATCATTATCACCGTGAGCATGGACTTTACTGAATGACTCTACAGATTCCCCTTAATTCTCTGAGTTAAGACAGCACTGGGACACTTGTTACAGAGATATTTTAATTTCTAGCTAACTAGTGCAGTTAAGGTAAAAACTGAAAGCTGAGGGAAATCTGCAAAGTTGAAGAATTTGTGTAAGCCACATATGTATAAAGTAGTAAAGGTTACTATAAAGTTTTTACTACCATGAGATTGAAACTACTACATTACTATAGGCTTTTTATTGCAATATAAATGAGTGTACTGACCCCTATTTCAGATTTGAGGGAAGAGGAGAAAAGGGGTAGAGTAGCTCTATCTAGAGGAGAAATAAAACCAGGCAACTCTCCTGTTCTTTAAAGTGAGTGAAAATGCGACTTGATTTTCTCCTAATTCCTAGAATTCCAAGACCCTTTTGGGAATGGTATAGTATGTGTGATGTCTCTGTCCACCCCTGAGATATGCCAGTATCCCTCTGCTCATTTTGGAGCAGAATGAAGGAGAGGAGGCAGCTCTTTGATTCCTAAGGAACTGCTTTCTCTGCTTCTGCCTTTAAGACACAGAAAATCACCTCTGAGGTACCTTGGCCTGTGGAAGTGGCTTTAGGGGAGCCTGAGGGAAAACCACTGAGCCCAGCCTCCCAGTCATGGAGGGGCTGTACCTAGATTTCTGATGTTATTCCCAGTAGCCACTGATTAGGGGATACTCCGATGGTATCAGAAAAAAGTATTTACTGAACAATTTCAAATATTAAATAAAACATTTGACATTCTTAGTGATTGTTTTTCAACTTTTGAATATACTTGGAGTCTCAAAAACTGACAGTGGTTCAGTTTTCTCTTGCCCTCTGAGAGGTCTCCTGTGATGGGTATCTTTCTAGGCCTTTGTGTGTAGGTTACAACCTTGCCTCATACCTTTTTTTTCTCCCTTAGAGATGGGAGTGTGGTGGAGGTGGGGACCAGCTGGAATGCAATACCCACTTGTAGAAAGTAGCCTCATGCAGTTTTAGGGTTTATTTACTTCAGTGCTCTCAGCTGGTAATTCCAGCCTCACTAAAGCCCTGTGACTACATTTTATTCAATATTTTACTCCAGCTTCTTCCAGGAATACTTGCGGCAACCTTGACATTATACCAAGGCAAAAAGAAGATATTTGGGAAATAAATCTCTGCAGAAACCCCTTGCGGTATTCCTGCTAATTTCACATGAGCCAAATTACTACCAGATTCCCACAGTTCTTTTACCTATTATAATTTTAATATATTCGCTTCATAATATACAAATAATTTTAAGAACGTTTAACATAAATCTATCAAAGGGCCCCAGATAGTGAGACATGTGGGGAAGAGGGGGATCTGATGCTGCACTACCATTCCTTTGAACTCCTGAGGGTTGTGCATAGTTGATTTTATCTCTGTATGGCTCCGACCATTGTCTTTATTCATTCAAAGAAATAGGTGTGATTTTACTAGCAAGATTAAGTGATTTACCAAATGCTTATTTGGCTTGCTTTCATGTTACTTATTCATTCAATCTACTATACTTACTTCCATAAAAAGAGAAAAGTAGGTATAAATTTGTTCATTCATTCAATGAATTCAGCAGAAATTCATTGTCCAGCTGCTATGTCTGCCATGCTGGGCTCTGGGAAATAAAAGGCCAAATGGTCTCCAAGGAATGGAGAAAAAAGCAAATGCTTAAGGACACATTATAGTAATAGCCATATTTTAAAACCTGCATTTCAGGTCCTGCAACATTTTTCTGTTAAACTTATGGTATATTTTATATTGCCATAATTTTGTAATAAAATTGCATCCTGACTCTCAGACAAGGTGTTCAGCCTAAACTTGCTTAATATTGCCTTCCTTCATTGGTCATTTTTCTGATTGAAATTGATCATATTCATTTGATTTCTCAGCAGGAGGTTAGTTTCCTTTCCTTTAGATCCAAATTATTTAGGAAACCTGTTGTTCTCCCAGTTTCTCCTGATACCAGGTGGCTCCCTCTGGGTAGCTCCCACCAGTGTGGAAGGGTCCTTCCCTGTGTTCTGAAGCCAGGATTTAGGCTTGTCTTGGCATTGTCCTCTTAGGAATAAATGTTTAATGGGAATACTTGCTTTTCTCATCTGCTCTAGACTGTTGGCTTTATATCATATATTTTATGGAGTTATATAACATCTACCCATAATCCTCATCTTGAAGGAGGCAAGAGAGATGGGGTGGCTGATAGATATCATGAAGTTACTAGGTGGTTATGCAAAACCTTCTAAATGTGCTTTTCTGCTCCCTCACAATATATCTAAAGACACAATGAAAAGAGAGATACCAACATCCTGAACCAGGAGCTCTTTGGTTGCTCCTCTCAGAGGGCCAGAGGAAGAAATAAGGAAACATAATTCAAGAAAGCCTCTTTGGTACTTATAAAGCCCTACACCAACTCACTTTTTTTTTTTTTTCCAGTACTGGGGGTTGAAGCCAGGGCCTCGCGCCTGCATGGTTTGGAAGTGCTGGACCACTGAGCTGCACCCCCAGCCCATTTTTTCACTTTTTGAGACAGGGTCTCGCTAAGTTACTCAGACTACCTCTGGTCTCAAACTTGCGATCCTTCTACTTCTACCTCCCAAGCTGCTGGGATTACAGGCATGCGCCACTGCACCCGGCCCTCAACTCACTTTTTTTTTTATGTTCAATTGCAGAGGGTGGGGGAGACATGTACTCCTCACCATTGTTTCAAACATACTGATTTAAATAGCATAGAGGTGAAAATGCAACTGTTGGACCTAGAATAAAATAGGAAACATGATGGTAGAGGACATAAGTAAATAGTGAAATGTAAGCTGCTCTGTATGTTTTACAAATAGTTCATTTAGATAGAAATTAAATACTCCAAAAATCTAAGACAGTGTTAGTGGGAAGTCAGGCTTATAGCTGCTATCATTACAACTTTGGGTGGCTTCTGCTCCCAAGTGACAGGCAAGGGTCATGAATCAAAAAAACTATTAAGACTATATACTTTAAAAAATATGATAAAAAAGCAATCTTCAGAATTTTTGGCATGCCAATTTTGTACTATATCAATAATTTCTTTGGTAATTTCCTTTACAAGTATATTGCCCTTCTTTCTGTGCTTTATACATAGTGAATCTAAAATTTAGTTGAATTAAGCATTCTCTAAAGCAGGAAGAGAAACGCCTAATTGCTTATGGTTAGCATATGTGTATGTAATATATATATATACATATATATATATGTATATATATATTTATTTATTTGCCAGCATGATATTGTGCTTGATAAAAGCCATAATAATATTGGTTTTGTTCATATCATCTTGCTATTAGAAAATGTTGGAGGCTGGGTACCATATAAAGAAAAGAGGTTTATTTAGCTTACAGTTGTGGAGATTCAAGAACATGGCACCAGCATTTACTCAGCTCTCATGAAGGCCTCATGGCTACATCATAACATAGTAGGTAATATCCTGGTGGGTGTATGTGCAAGAGGAGCGATCACTTGGTGAGACAGGAAGCCAGGAGGATTTAAGGGCCAAGCCTGCTCTTTTAATAACAACTTGTGCTTGTGGGAACTAACCAAGGTCCTGCAAGGACTGCATTAATCCCTTTTGAGGGCAGAATCCCTCATGATCTAACTACCTTTCGCTAAGCTCTTTCTCATAAATGCTCTACTATCTCCCACCATCACTACACCAAGGACCAAGCTTCTAGCATGTGAACCTTTGGGGGACACATTCAAACCATATCCAGACCATAGCTTATAAAAAGCTGTAGAAAATTAGCTGAATGAGTGAAATAAATAAATGATCAAACAGGGCACCCTGGCTCACACCTGTAATCCCAGCAAGTGGGGAGGCTGAGGCAGAAGGAGTGCAAGTTTGAGGCCAGAGACAGCCTGCATAACTTAGCAAGACCCTTTCTCAAGATGAAAAATAAAAAATAAAAGGGGTTAGAGGTGCAGCTCAGTAGTAGAGTACTGGCAAATTATGCAAGAGGCACTGAGCTCAGCCCCCAAGTACCAGAAAAGATCAATCAATCAACAAATACATATTAAGAATTTAACTTACAATGTTGCTTTTAAAGGAATCAGTCACTGCATACATATATTTAAAGATATGGGAATTATTGGTCTACAGTTCATCTTATTATATTGCATATTTTAGAAATGCATGAGCTTTTCTGTTAGGTAACCCTGATAACTGTTTTTTGAGGTCTCTGGCTTGTGAATGGGCTTTAAAAACACTCATATGATATACAGATAATTAAGATTCAAATTATTAATATTTTGTACTTCAGAAATGGATTGTGAAACACATTTACAAAAAGAGTAGCACTGTCTAATCATCCTCACAAAATAGATTTTGTTCACTGCTATTTATTTCATAGTTATGAAATGGCCAAAGCAAAACCATCAAATGGCTATGCCCAATAGATATTTCATTTTAATACTTTGATTCTATTTTATTTTATTTTTTCATGTTTATTTGTTATGATTTTTATTAGCAATTTTTAGTGTATAGATTAAATAGGTTTCATTATGACATTTACATATGTGCATATTGTTATACCTTGCTCATGTTCACCATCCCATTACTCTCTCATGTCTCTCTTCCTCCCTGCTGATTCTCTTCCTCCCCACAAATGGTCCCCTTCTGCTTGGATGCCTTGTTTGTGTGTGTATGTCTCTGTGTTTATATATATATGGTTACATATATATAATAATGTACATATGCTGCCTAAGAGAGAATTCTGCCTGAGAGAAAATGTGATATTTCTCTTTCTGTCTCCAATTACTCTTTCTTACTGCCCCCTTTAGTTCTATTTCTCCCCCCAAATAGTCCTTCTTCTACTTTCATGACATATATAATATTTAATATTAAAATCTAGCATTGATATATGAAAGAAAACATGTAATATTTGTCTTTCTGGATCCGGTTTATTTCACTTAAAATGATAGTTTCTAGTTCTACCCATTTTCCTGCAAATGACATAATACTGTTCTTTATGGCTGAGCAAAACTCTGTTGGGCTGATTCTGTTTTTAATAGGCCCTCACAAAATGATGTCATCAAGTTAAGTAATAGGAATAATAATAATGATAGTTCATAAAACTGAGTTTGCACCATATTTATGGAATTTATTTAAGAATTCAGACACATAACCCCATTCTTAGGATGCTAATTCAATGATACAGGGGTGAAGACCCAAATCTATACTTTTAACAAGTTCCCTCAGGTATTTCTGCTTCCTGGTCCATGGGCCAGTGTATGGGAAGCTCACTTTAGAAAGTCTTTCAAAAACAAGTAAAACCTCCTGACTGATGGCTGGAGTTGTTATTAGTGAGTCAGAATATGCCCTTCAGATGTAACTAATATTACATTGAGGAGAGAAGAATACCTTTTCTTACCTGTTTTCTCTGCTTATCTACTCAAGTGAAACAGAATTCTAAAATGTGCTTTTTTGTTGTTTCCTACTAGTTTTTTCTTTTTGTGGTAGTGGGGGGCTGAACCTAAGACCTTGCACATATTTTTACAAGTGTTCTGCCACTGAGACACACCCCCAACTCCTTTTTTATTATCTTTTTTTTTTTTTTTTTTTTTTAGGTACTGGGGTTGAACCCAGGGCATCACGCCTGCATGCTTTGCAAGTGCTGGACCACTGAGCTGTGCCCCCAGCCCATTTTTTTACTTTTTGAGCTAGGGTCTCGCTAAGTTATGCAGACTACCTCTGGTCTCGAACTTGAGATCCTCCCACCTCCGCCTCCTGAGCCGCTAGGATTAGAGGCGTGCACAACTGTGCCCTGCACTTTATTGTTTATCTTGAAACAGAGTCTCCCTGTTATGCAGGCTGCCTCTGGCCTCAAACTTGTGATCCTCCTGCCTCTGCCTCTTGAATTGTTGGGGTTGCAAGCATGCACCAGTGCCCCTGACTGTCCTTTTGTCTTGATCAGACTTATGACAGGAATTTTTAAAGTTATAAGTGGATAAATAGGCTCTTAATCACTTACTGCCTAGAACATATTTAAACAAGGTATAGGTATATTGGTTAACTTCTTACATTGTTTTGGCGACAAACAAGATTTGTTTAGAATTGACGGGATATTTGATTTCCTTAAAATGTATATTCATTTCTTCTGGCCAACATATATGTCACATATCTTAAATCTGAACAAATAATTGTCCCCATAAATAAACAAAACAACAATGATAAACCTTGCTTATGTGATTTCAGATAATAACTATTTTTTCTGGAATGGGGACAGCTGGGCAATAATCACCTTCATCTGTGCACGCTAATAGGGCTGTCTGGATATGGGTTCATCTGTAAGTTATAACTTATAGTTGTCTAAGAGGTTCTATGTATTCTAAACAAGGCATATTTCTGAGATTGCCAAAATATCTTTCATGTTTCTCGTGGGTCCAGCAAGTCTTCCCATCCCCTCTCTGTACAGGCATGATAGTACTTAATGGTGTGACCAAGAAAGAAAAGCCCATCAGCTTTGCCTTGTTCTCCATTGAAGTCTAGGCCAGTCAGACTCCAGGGGCAGAGAGGCTTGCATGTAGAACTGCAGTCGGAGCAAGTCGTTTTCAAGTGGAGGCCATTTGGTAGCGTAGGGTCAGGGCTATTTCCATAAAGGATCAAGCATACTCTTGTGGGTTTCAAGCTTTAGAAATCTATTTCAGAATTAGGACATGAAAGCCCAGAGACTTTCTCTGAGGGAGTCTCAACTGAATTAAAAATCTTGCTACAAGTGGTGTTGGAAGTTACAGTTGGACAAAATTGAGAATCTTGATATAAATGGGATGGATGAAGTGATGGTGCTTCTTTGGTTTTGTTGGCCTTTGCTGCTTTGTGGGAGATTGAAATGCATCTTCTTAACCCAAGTATAAATCAAAGAAGAGATGAAGGTGGAGAGACAGAGGTGTTTAGAGAGTACAGTTCTTCCATGCCTTAGCACTTCCATTCTGGGCCACCAGGTCTCTGAGAATGTGATGACAGTTCAGCAACCTCTCAGCCAGGCTTGTTATCACACTGGACTTCTCTGGAACCTGAGTATCCACGTGGTGAGCCTGATAGCACCTTTTCCCTTAGAACAATAGGCCATGCTGGCACATTTTCATGTAGTTTTAAGGGTAGAAGGATATATGGTGAAAATCCCTGCTCAATATGGTGAGCTAAAGTCAAACAAGTTGCTTTGAATAGTTTGGTCCAGTGCCTGGTTAATTGCAAGTACTTAATCCTGCCTGGGGTTTAAACTTCTTAACCCCCACCACCTTGAGAATGTCCTTTGGCAGCTCCAAGGGCCCATGTAACTGATGGGAATCTTGATTAGGGTGATGGGTTTTGGCACAGCACTGGCCTACATTCCTTCCTTTGAGGAGTACACAGGGCCCTGGTCAACAAGGAATGCACTCAAGCATACTCTGCCTTGGGAGCCTCCTGGCACATCCTGGGAAAGCACTTAATGCAGTGTGGGACTTGACCAGCTCAGCCTGGGAGACTTATTGCCTTGCTGGATAGAAGGCAAAGGGTGTTTTATCAGACTATCTGCCCCTCTTCAGGTTTATTATATAAAGGAAGATCTCTTTGGTTATGCTTGAGCTCTGAGTCAGATTGGACCATGTGTGTTTTATAGTGGAACAGTTAATTTGTTACTGTTTAAAGCAACACAGAGAATCTGTCTGCTTCGTTTTATATCATAGCTCATGTAGAAGATTTCATTCAAATAGTCCCTTATTGGAAGCTGGAATAAAAATAGTTCTTGGATAATAAACCCTTGTGATGCCACATGCTAACAATATTGATATGACCTGGTCTGTTGTTTATCTTCAAGTCTACACTCTATAGATTCTTAAAGGACAAGAACTGTGTCTGTTTATATCAATTGCCTCAGCACCACAACAGGTATATGTACAACATAGGAAACCCTTGATATTCCTCATGGTGAAAATTCTTGTTTTTGTCTGTGCTATAGCAATCTACTTTCTTGTCCTCTAATCTCATTCTAATCCTTTGATTTGTTTTTGAATCTAGCATATTGTTTAATTTCAGTATATATAATATTATAAATTACACTTATATTTTATACACGCACACGCGCGCACGCGCGCACTTTTTTTGCGACAAAGTCTTGATCATATAGCTGGAGATAGCCTTGAACACACTATGTAGCTGAAGCTAGCCTCAAACTCATGAGCTTCCTGCCTCAGCCTCTGAAGTGGTGGGACTACAAGTGTTCACCACAATGTCCACCTAGTATTAATATTTTTGATTATATTACATGTTTAATCATAGATCATAGAACACTCATTAAGAGGGAAAAGGGAAGTGTTATGGAACACCACTTACCAACTTTGTGTGTGTGTGCGAGTGCGGACCTCTAGGCTGATCAAAACTTTTGTTGAAATTATAAGCACAGAAATGAAACCTTGAAGTTACAGCCTGAGAATAATTAGAAGTCACTCAGAGAGAATCTCCACCATCCATTCATTGGTTAAATCAGAAACTATCTATGGGCAAAGCATTGTGCTAGGCACCAGGATACATATATGATCCTGTGTTCGTGGAACCAAGAGTCTTACTAAAGGAGATGTGTTGAAGGAAATGATGATGAAAGAGAATGGGAAAAGGACATACTAGAGTTTTACCAGAGAGAACAGTGTGCTGGAAGGCTCTGATGGTGGTAAGGGAAGAGTGACAGCATATGGGAAGGACAGCAAGGATGTGAGAATGGCCTGAGTACGGGATGGGAGGAGGGGAATGATGAAAGGTGAGGCCAGTGAGGACTTGGAAACCCTTCAAAGGGCTTTGGACTTTATTGTAAGCCAATAGGAATTACTATAGGATTTTGATCTGGAGAGAGATGTAATCAGATTGTAGTTTTATAAAGATGTCAGTGTTCTGGACATGGCCTGGAGAACAGATTGGATGGGGCAAGAGCAAATGATGATGATATTAACCAAGGTGATAGCACTGGGTGTAGAAGAGTAAGGATGTGGGAGATATTTAGGAAGTAAGGTCATAAGACTTTGTAATTAAGGAAGAATCAAGGATGACTTCCTGGGATATAGAAACCATCAAGTAGATTTGCGTGTTTATAGCTTTGATGTTATTGTTGTTAGGTGCCATGGAGTCAGGTCCAACTCATAGCAACCCCTATGTACAATAGAACAAAATACTACCTGACACTGTGCCATGCCCAGCACTATATCTGTCAGTGGTTCTCTGCTATTTTCAGGGTTTTCAATGGTTGATTGTTTCTGGAGTGGGCTGCTGGGTCCTTCTCCCAAGCCTACAGCACCCGGTGTTCCCAGGCAGTCTCCCATCCAAGGACTAACTAGGCCCAACCCTGCTTAGCTTCAGAGATCAGATGAGATTGGATGCCAGGGTGGTATAGTTGTAGACCAGCTTTTATAATACTGATTACAAACTCAGCACTGCATAGTGACTGCTTGGATAATGGTATTTATTAAGTCTAGCCACTTTTTGGATTCCATCATTTTCCAGAATTTATTATTTTTTTATATTGCTGGGGGTGGAATCCATGGCCTTACAAATATTAGGCAAGTGCTCTACCACTATGCTACATCCCAGCCCTCCAGAATAATTTTGATTCAAATAATAGCTTTACTTCTGCATTTCCTGCCTCAAAATGTTGAAATTATGAGAGTTGTAACCAAATCCAAAATCTATTGAGCTTAATATTCATTAGTCTCACTCACACACTGACATTTGTTGAGTGTCTACCACGGTCTAGGCACCTGGGATGTGTGGACAGCCATGGCATTATCCTCAGGGAGCTCCCAGCTTCCAAAGTTTGCTAGAGGCTTGAAGTGTTAATTGCCATTGTTTCCACTAGCCACTAAACTCTAGTACCAAGTCACCTCTGTTCTTCTCATATTTTCTTATTTCTTTCAAGTATTATTGTTGTTGTTGTTGTTAGGTGCTGTTGAGTCGAGTCCGACTCATAGTGACCGTATGTACAGCAGATTGAAACACTTCCCAATTCTGTGCCAGGCAAACGATCTTATTTAGGTTTAAGCCCATTGTTGCAGACACTGTGTCAGTCTATCTGGTGGAGGGTTTTCCTCTTTTGCGTTGACCTGCCACTCTCCCAAGCATGATGTCCTTCTCCAGGGATTGATCTCTCCTGACTACATGTCTGAAATATGTAAGACACAGTTTGGTCATTCTTGCTTCCAAGGAGCACTCTGGTTGCACTTCTTCTAGGACAGATCTGTTGGTTCTTTTGGCAGTCCATGGTATATTCAATAGACGTCTCCAGCACCACAATTCAAAAGCATCAATTCTTTTTCTGTCTCTCTTGTTCAATGTCCAGCTTTCACAACCATATGATGCCACTGAAAATACCATGGCATGAGTCAGA
>VMDO01022397.1:0-33523 GCA_007922755.1 Pedetes capensis | reverse complement strand
AAGATGGTACATTATTTCACTCCATAGATTAAAATTTAAATGTCTTCTTATTATGTATCCCTTAATTGAAACAAATCTATAACTTATTTTTAAACAGTTTTCTTTTCCAGATAATATGAAATAAATTATCAAATGCTTTTCTATTTATATTGATTTCTTTGGTGAGTGTTATTGAGAAAAGCACATGAAAACATAGTTGAATATGTTATATTTCTTATTTGGGTTTCATAAAGCCCTAACTACTTCTGAAAGTTTTAGAATGCTATCTATTCACATAACAATTTAAGACTAAATGTCGCTTGATTAATATAAATATATATTGGAATAACATATTAATACAATTGTCTGCAGTAAGGTAACTAGAAATTAACCCAATTCAATAACCTTGCATTAATTTTATATTAATATTCAACTAGTTTAAAATTAGATAAATTTAAAAATTCCTTCACTCTCAAAGAAGACCAAAGTCGTTATAGATGTGTTTACAAATATAGAGATATTTTGAGTTACAGGTAGAAATATAATAAGTGGTTTTCTTCTAAAATTATATTTAAATCAGAGGAATATTCTTTGAAAGAAATTGGAGAACATCATAATGTACCATCTTTTCACCTTACCACAAGCATTCTTGGCATTTGTAAATGGCAACTCTTAGCTTTGTATCCATCCATATGCTTAGCTATATGCACAGTGCAAAGATAGTTTTATACCTAGATTTCCATTAGTATTTTATCATACACAACTTTTACAATATGGAATTAATATGCACTCTTTATTGTGCAAAGGAGTCCATAAGGTACCTTTGCTTAACTCACTTACAATTTTCCTATCGCCACACTGTTTATTCCAGATATGTCACCATCATCATCACCATCATATTACATTGAAATTCTTCCCAATTTTTTTTTCTTTTGGAAAGCATCCCAAGAACAAGACTTCTGAGACAAACAGCATGCTCATTTTAATGACTATTGATTCCTATGTTCAATTTTTTTTTCTGTGCAGAGAAGTTGAACCCAGGACCTCATGCATGCTGGACACATGCTCTTCCACTGAGCTGCATGCCAGCTCCCTTTTTTATTTATTTATTTTTCTTGTTTTGACACAGGATCTCACTAAATTGCATAGGCTTCCTCTGGCCTCAAAATCATCATCATCTTGCCTCGGCCTCCTGAGTGACTGGTATTACAGATAAGTGCCCAGGCACCCATGTTTCCTATGCTAAGTGTGTGCATGCGTGTGTGTGCGTGCGTGTGTGTGTGTGTGTGTGTGTGTGTGTGGTACTAGGAGGGTTGAACCTAGGGTCTCATACATACTATGCAAGTACTCTACCACTGAACTGCAATCCCAGCCCCTCTTTTTTTATCTTGGTGTTGTGTTAAGTCACACAGGCAGCCCCTGGCCTCAGTCTCCCCAACTGCTGGGGTTACAGCCTGTACCACCACACCTGGCTTCCTATGCTCAATTTTTATATCAACTCAGTATTGAGATTTAACAAAATCCCAAATAATGAGTTTTAACATCAAAAAATATGCTTCAGTTTCATTTTGAAGTACAGTATGTCTGTGACTTATGTATTTAGATTGTAATAAATACAGTTAACTGCAAAAAAAAAAAGCAAAGATGTCACATTGAAGATGAAGGTGCATCTGACTCATGCCATGGTATTTTCAGTCACATCATATAGTTGTGAAAGCTGGACATTGAACAAGGGAGACCAAAAAAGAATTGATGCTTTTGAATTGTGGTGCTGGAGACATCTATTGAATATACCATGGACTGCCAAAAGAACCAACAAATCTGTCCTAAAAGAAGTGCAACCAGAGTGCTCCTTGGAAGCAAGAATGGCCAGACTGCGTCTTACATATTTCAGACATGTAGTCAGGAGAGAACAATCCCTGGAGAAGGACATCATGTTTGGGAGAGTGGCAGGTCAATGCAAAAGAGGAAAACTCCACCAGATGGATTCACACAGTGTCTGCAACAATGGGCTTAAACATAAATAAGATCCTGTGCCTGGCACAGAATCGGCAAGTGTTTCAATCTGCTGTACATAGGGTCGCCATGAGTCGGACTTGACTCGACGGCACCTAACAAAAACAGCTGAAATTTTAACACATGATTATATATTATTACACTTAAAGCATTTCTAGAACTCCATAATGATATTTTCCACGTGAATATACTTATCTATTAAAATACATACCTTCTATAATTTGTGGTTTTGTAAGACCATCATAAGTGGAATATTCAGAGACCTAAATCTTTATTGCTGCCATGCCTTAATAATATCTCACCCCCAACTTATTACAAATATAATTTTTGCCTTTCATTTTCTAGACCAACTATATTCTCCACTAACTCCCAGGATATTAAGTGTGCAAGAGATCTAAATACTCATCTAGAACCATATATTTTACATATGAATCTGAAAAACTGCCAAGACTTTTCAATGCATCAAAAAGAGAACACTGGAAGTTTATACTCCATGCTACCTACCTTGGACTTTACAAAACAATAATCTAATAATGGAAGTGAAAAGAACATCTATTGTTTCCATGGCCTAAGGGCATTCTGTATAACACATTACAAATGCCACTTGCAAAGGCCATGATCAGCACTTATGGTTAAGAGAATGGCCTGTGAACCAAGCAAACAAAGCTTTAAATGTATCATGACACTGAGCCATGCATGTAACTCATTGGCTGACTGATCTGTCAACTGAAATATATAAATGAATATAATCATATAATATGAAAGCTGAGGGGATAATTTTTCCTTAATCTTCATTGTTCAGAGTCTTTACCTGTGTTCCATTTAACCATCTGGTCTAGACTCTTTCAAAATGAAATTTTGTCATGTAATTTATACATATATAAGTGTGTATATATATGCATACATACATATATATATGTATGTATACATATATATAATATACATATGTATATATACATATGTATAATATATATGTGTGTTGTTCTTAGGTGCTGTCAAGTCATGTCCGACTCATAGCGACCCTCATAGGGTTTTCAATGGCTGTTTCAGGATTGCCTTGGGAGTGGGTTGCCAGGACCTTCTCTCATTTTTGTGGTGCTAGGAATCAAATTTGGGCCCTCAGAGACTGCAGAGCAGTGCTCTACAAACTGAGCTAAATCCCAGCCATATATATATATATATATACACACACACATATATATATATACACATATATATATATATGGATATATATGGGCAATGATATAAATATTAAAACCAAATGATTTCTTAATATGATTGTATCTGTAAATGTGATTTTCAGTAAATTAGCTGCTGTGGGTACTATGAAGGTACCCAGTTAATTTTACAAAGAACATCTACATAGAAAAAACAATAAACTGTATCATATGTGCTAGAGAATAGTACCTTCTGCATGTGCCCTCATATCTGGTTTATAACAATTAAAGACATACTCTATGTTTCAATATTATTGTTCTAAAGATGAATAAATAATGTGCAATATGTTTAAAATTTGAAAAATTTTGCCTAACCAAAAAAATAACATAAAATGAATTTTTAATTTTCTGAATATCTATTTTTCACATTTTAGAATTAGTATATGTGGTATGTGTATTTTAAAGAAATTTTAAATAAGATATTTGATTATGGTATCATAAAAAGCACCCTGAATACTTTGAATATTTTAACAAAAGTTATTCATTTCAATTTCAACTTTTTAAATAAATACTTAGATGCCCTTAAAGTAAATACCCTTGCCTTTCTATCTAACCGTCAAAGCATTTAAAATTTGCAAAATACATAATATTTATAAAATAGTGAAGTCTAGGAAAATCTTGCTTTTATTAGCCTAGGATATTAAAATTCGACTTTGCTGTTGTTAAGTGCCATTGCCATTTAACACCCTGTGAGTGTCACTATGAGTCAGACTTGACACACCTAACAACAACAAAAATTCTACTTTGAACAACATAAATTTTCAACAATTGAGAAGAATTTGTAAAAGGTAATTAAATCTGGGATGAAAGAAAGTGCCAAGAACAATGGAGCAGAGTTCCAATGTATTTTGAATGTACTTTAGTGTTTGACTTGGAACTCAATGGAACTTGTGAACCATTAACTTCAATTAGATTGGAAACCCCAAACAAACCCAGGATATTGTAAATCTCATTAATTTTAAACACAGGGGACTAGAGTAAGTAGACTTTTAATTAACTCAATCAAAATTACCTAATATTAATATATAATTGGAATTCACTTGCTTTAAATTGCTTGCTAGGTACAAAGGCAGAATAAATTGCTACAAGGTTTATTATAATTTTATCTGTTATTGAGGTTTCAGAATAATGTTTTTATGAAGAATGATTCTGAGATTGATAAAATAAGGAAATTTCCCTGATATTTCTGCATGTTTTTGTAAAATTTGGGAAATTTTTATCAAATTTTGGCTTCTTAAGTGAAACATTTTATTTTGAATTATTGAATTTTAAACACAGAAATGCCACTGAAAATCCTATGAATAGCAGCAAGCACTGGCAATAGTGTTTTTCCTGCTGTACATAGGGTCACTATGAGTCAAACATAGACTGGACAGCACCTAACAACAACAAACACAGAAATGCAAATTATTAAATGTATCAGATATTATATTATTTTTAGTAAAGTTATAATCATTACATTTCTAGATCACTTACTGCAATCATTTCTGTAGTGACAAAGCAAAACATGATGTTGATATAAGCCTAATATGAGAAATATATTTCAAATAATAAGAAAAATGTGCTAAAATGAGACCATGTTTTCCAGGACAAGAAAAATTATGTTGAAAAATTTGCCGGATTTTGGAAGTCTGGTATCCTTATTTCCACCCATTTGTAATAAGTATTATCTGTATGAAAATATTATTATAATTATTTTGTGTTATTTGTACCAGTCCTCATAATACTAGATTGTATATAAGATCTAGTTTGTATGCAACATTTTATCAGGGCTCCTCGTATTATTATAATGACATCAAGTAAAAAAAAACTAAGTAGTATAAATGGTTATGCATTCTGTGTACCTCCTACTTACATTTGCCAAACACTATGAAGAAAAAACATATAATTTAAGCCAATCCACCTTGAAAATCTGTGATATGCACACAACACGTGAAAACTTATACCTGAGAAAAAATGTGCTTTGAAGCCCTTCTTGGATACAGTGTTGTCAGATCTGAATTCAATTCTCATGTTGTTGAACTGGGATGTGATTACTTCAGGCACTTCAGCACCACAGAATTTGCCATGCAGTTTAGACTCAGAGGAAAGTCCACTCCAGATCTCCACGTAATCATATTTGCAAACCTAGGAAACATGGTTATCTTGGTCACTAGATTGGAGCATACCAGATAGTTGCCATTTACTTTTGAAAAATGTGTCATGTTTTTACCTCTTTACTCTCCTGGTAATCAAACTAGAATTAATGGGTAAAGAAAAAAACATCTAGATGGTTTCAACTATGAGGCAGAAAGCATGAAAGCTAGATTTGAGAAGAATTTTGTTCTGAGTATATCCTGAACTTGGATGTGCAAACATATGCATGTTTGCATATATTAATAGCATATATATTTTCCAAAATATACAAAAAGATAAGGAGCTTTGAGATAGGATTTGTTGAGGGATGGTGCTGACAGGCAAAAGATAAGCAGTAGTTACTACACTTTCCCTTTATTTCTTCTTTAATTTCAAAAGGAATAGTGAAAGTATATGTCATGGCTATCTTATTTAATACAGGTTTAGATTACATGAATTTGGTACATTTATTCTGGGAAACAACCACTAGCATTAGGAATAATTTTTTCCATTGATAGTAAGGATAAGAAAATTGACATTTAGAAATTTTTATATAACTTGTCCATTCATGGCAGTGTGGTGATAAACAGCATAGTGTTTGGCTTAGTTTAGTGCTGTGTCCCATGAATATAACATTCTGATGGAAAGAGCATCATTAGTAACTTTCAAAGAAAAAGGCAGATACTTGGTGTATAATAAGAAACATCCTTTGCTTCTCACACTTATTAAAATGACTGCTATGTCTTAATGTCTTGTGGCCATGGGCACCGTGAAGCTACTCTGTAGGACTTCTGCAGGATTCCAAACACATACAAGCTCTCTTCAGGGGAATGGAGGCAGGAATTTATAACAAAATGAAGCAGACTCATGTGATTTATAGTGAATGCACTAATGACACCAAAATGGAAGGAGCTAAGTGAATGCCAAGTATTCTTAAGTAATTCTATAGCCACTAACAGATGTTTCCATAACATACTTTTCCAGAGTTTTAATAGGGCATATTCTAAAGAACACGTTTTGCATGAATGACCTTATTACATAAATGTGTAATTAGCAAGGTTTAACAACGCATATGATTGAACCCTGGGGCATGATCTGTACTTTTAAATATGTCAACTCAAATTACTAGTTCTTGTGATATTAATTAGGTGATAAATAAGCACATTGCTACTATGAAAAACTAAATAACTTTTCTACCTTAGTTTATTACGAACATAATTTTTGTTTAGAAAGGACTCCAACATAATATAAGGGAATGTTGCCAAGACTAAGTTCTTCACTACTAACTTTCCTTTGGGATATCAATATGAGGAATAAAATAATAATGTTTTAAACTTAATCCAGTATTCTACAAGTGAAGATTTTGCTAGAACCTTTTATTGAAAGTGGAAAAGATATCAAACTATGAGAATACACAGAATTTTGTAATGGCTTTCCACACAATAACACATAAAATAAAAAATTCTGGGATATATTAACAAAGTTTGCAAAGGACCCTTGTATGACCTTTTATGACCCTTGACCACTACCATGAGGATAATGCCTTCAGAACACAAAGCTCCATGTATTAAAAGGAAAACATCTACTCTCCTTCCTCCTGGAGATAAGCTGTTGCTCTTCTTAAAAATATGTATCGACTAATGATTCAAAATGTTTCACTTGCCACAACTAATCACTTTAATTAAAACTATGATAGTAGAAGCTGCTCAACACTCACTTCATATCAAATCACATCATTTCCAGAGAAATCCCATTTTCAAAAAGTGTAGCTAGTATAAAATCTTTTCTAGAAATCTTATGACAATTATTTTCCTCATTTCAATATATACCCAAATTTGAGGTAGTTCTTAAAGATAAATGATATTCCATATGGATAAATGTAAGAGGATGAACTACAGTCTTTCTCAACATAAAACTCACAATGTTAAAAGAAAATCTCAAAAAGTCCTTTGAGATATAAGAATCTATGAGTCTCTAAAATGCACAAGTTCATCATATTTCAGGCTTTAATTTCCTTTAAGGAAACACAAAACTCAACTACCTATTTACCTCAAAGCCCCAGTAAGAGATTTTTAAAAAGCACCAAAGTGCCTTGGCTGCTACAGACAAAATTAAGAAGAAAAGAAAATGAAAAGAAGGAAAAGTAACAGGTTAAAAAAAAAGAAAAAACAAAGATAGATACAGATAACCAAAATAATGTACAAACCCCACAAATATTCCCAAGAATTATCATAGGGGTACCAATACATTACATTCCTGTTTTCATGCTTTGCATGTTTCAGCTGATAAATATCAAACCAAAATAATCTTGAGAGTTAGTTTTATCATATTTAGAAATGTCAGATCATGTTCATTTCCAAACAAACACATAAATGCAAGTTGGAAGAAAGGATGAAGAAAAAGTTAGAAAAGAATTAATGATCAAAGGTTATAACCTTTTCTGTGAAATTAAACCAGTGGCGACCAATCACATAAAAGACATATTTCTGAAAGTTACCATTTACAGGCTTGACATTCCATTTGCATTTGGTGTGTGTGTAGTGGCACATAGGCATTTTCAAATAAAGTGATTTCATTTGTATTAACATGGTCACCTGACAGGAAACTGAATTTTTTCAGTATAGTAAGCTATATTATGTAAAGATAGCTTTAGCTAAATGCATATTTTACTTAGGTTAAAATTAATATTTCCTTATTTATGAACCATAAGCACAATTCATAATGGAAAAACTACATACATAATAAAAGTATACCCATTTCTACAAGTAAAATATACCTTGTTCTCCCAAATGGGTAGCTTTTTTATGCTGGACCAGTGGATTTTGATATATTTTTGCTAGAAAAATCTATGTGATATGGAAGCTGACCTTAAATGCTCTATAGTTTTTTAATGAATCATGAAAATAGTACATATTAAATAAACTGAGTAGAAACTATCTCTAGAAAATTCTCAGTCTCCCAGAAAGAGTTTAAAATAGCATGTAATCCCCAAAGAATCATAAGCAGTACCAGAAATGAACAGTAGAACAAAGAAAGACAATATCTATACTAATGCTCTATATTCTTTCCTTCTTTCCATCTTTCTTTCTTTCCTTCCTTCCTTCCTCTCTCTCTCCCTCTCTCTCTCTCTCTCGCTCTCTCCCTCTCTCTCCTTCTCTCTCGCTCTTTCTTTTTCTATGTTGCTCAGTTTGCCCTCAGAGATTCACAGAACATGATAAAGTATTGATATTTATTGTTCACTTACTTCATTGCCTTCCAATTCAAAAAATTCAAATTTCACAGAGATTCTGTACTGAGTTGGTGCAACCACTTGCCACACACAGTTTTTATTTGGAGGATACTCTTTAGGCCAACCAGGGGTAGTTATGGTGCCATTAAGTTTGGTAAGGAGTCCACCGCAAGCAGCTAGAAGGAAAGAAAAGATGTTCCTTAATAAAGTCATCTTCTTCTGAGCACCTTCCTATTGACACCCAGACATCTCAGCATTAAGTTTCAAACATTTTCTGGATTTCAAAACCTAGAAATTACACTCACTGTTCTTGAGATTTTAGTACAACTATTTTAATCATGAAGTCCCATTCATAAACTCTTATTTTGTAGATTTGGAACAAAGAAAATTGTGACTGAACTGCAATATTTTAAATTACTTTAAAGTTTCAGTGAGCAATATATAATTGAGTCTCAGTCTTCTTCTCTTTTAAGTAAGTAAAATAATATCTTATATCTTGGCTACTACAGAATTAAGATAATAATATATTTTTGTGCAAATTGATAAGGTTGTAAGAACTAAGGAAAAAATATGTGTGGATAGATAGACCACAATATAGTCTAAGGCAGCAAGACCCGTGTCTCCTTTTATTTCCTCAAACTCTTTTTACCAAGATAATAATGCTTATTACCTGACCTGGTGAGAAAGATAAATTATGTAAATAGAACATATTTATACGAAAACACTCATTTAACAACTTGTTTCCTGGCAAGTTAGAGTATGTCTACAATCCCAGCCCCTCAGGAGGCTGAATCAGGAGGATTGCTGAAAATTCAAGGCCAGCTGGATGACACAGTAAATTTGAGGACAGCTGAGCTTACAGAGCAGGACCTTGTCTCAAAACAAAACAAAAACAAAAACAAACAACTCGTTTCCTTTCCTTTCCAATGGTCTGTTAAAAAGATGTATTACTTGAATTTCCTCTCTTTCTTATTCATACTGAAATTACCAAAATCACAGTATCCAAAAGCAAAGCTGAGTGAAAAGAACATGCATTGTACATAGCTCATAACTAATTTCTAGGTAGTTAAAATTTGCCTAAAATAATTGGTCTCTTTATCTGCCTTTGTGTACATATGCATATATGGATGTGTGTATTCTCCAAGTGTCTCTCAGCGTGTCGTGTTGTGGTGGCTTCCATGTTGTGATGTTGAAGGCTACGCCACTGGTATTTCAGATATCAGCAGGGCCGTCCATAGTAGACAGGTTTCGACTGAGCTTCCAGACTAAGACAGACTAGGGAGAAGGACCCTGCAGTCCACTCCCAAAACGATTAGCCATGGAAAACCCTATGAGTATCACAGAAACACTGTCAAATATAGTGCTGGAAAATGAGTTCCCCAGGCTGGAAGGTGTTCAAGAAGAGTTTCCTCCACAAAGTAAAGTTGACCTTAATGATGATATTGGAGTAACCCCCCTGGGAACTCCATTTGCTGATGTGGCAAGACTCAAAATAAGAAGAAACTTAGAGACTGCAACACTGGGCTCAAACATAAAAAAGTTGGTGTGTATGGCAATGTTGGGTAATGTTCATTTTGTTACACATAGGGTCACTATGAGTCAGATCTGACTTGATAGCACCTAACAACAACATGTTGTATGTGTTACTGTATTTTTAAATATACCAAAATTCTACTTGTACATTCACTTTTACCATTTTCTTCAAAAATGATCACGAAGTAAAATATTTATTTCTGGGAGGCACATTTAAGTAAGTCATGTTGGGTTGGAGATGTAGCACAGTGGTAGAGCATTTGCCTAGTATAAGTAAGGCCATGAGTCTGATCCCCAGCACTGCAATAATAATAACAGTATCTCTACTAAATACCAATAGTAATGATTTCTTATGATTGTCTGGTGCACATTATCCTCTTTTTAAAAATTACCTCATTTTCTGCATAACTATGCCTCTTGTACTGTAGTATAGAAAGAAGATTAGTAGTGTAATAGGTAGGATGGAGAATTTTGAAGGCTAAACAGGAGTTCATACTTTTCAGAAGAAATAAGGAGAATTTCATTTAAAAAATAATACTTATCAAGGGTATGGTATTTATTCATTAAGCATAGTTTGCTTCCTTTGCCACTTATATAGCTACAGTAGATAACAAGGTGCCCATTTTCAGGAGACTTAGATTTTAATAGGAAAACTCAAAGATAAAGTAATAAATTGCTACAACTTTTATGAAGGTGAATTTGGCACAAATCCTAACAGAGGAATAAAGGAGGAATGAACTGGAAGAAGGAAGACTAGCCAATATTTTCTGTCTATAAATTGAAGTATGAAGCTTTTAACAGGATAGAGGAGGGGAAATTAAAAAGGAGCAGGGTTAAATTCTGAAGGAAAAGATCACAGTCCATGGTAACAAAATATTGTATATGAGACCTCATGCTAGAATACAAAGAGCAAATGTAGGTAACCATGAAAAATGTCTTTGCTTAATCATTCATTTATTTATAAAACATGTGTTTAGCTTTATGGCAAATCCTTTGTGTCTGACTGTGCCAGAGGCTAAAGATACAGAGATGGTTCAGACTTGGGCTGTTTGGTTTAATAAGGGAGATGTATCCACGAAGTGCCTGCAGCCATAGCCCTGTGGCATCCGATTCCATCAGATCTTGGAAGGTAAGCAGGGTGCGGCCTGATTAGTACTTGGAGGGGAGACTGCCTGGGAACACCAGGTGCTGTAGGCTTGGGAGACGGACCTGGCAACCCACTCCCAAAAATCAATCCACCATTGAAAACCCTATGAACAGCAGAGAAGCACTGACAATCTGATGGCAACTAACAACACCAACAACAACATCCACGAAGTGTCTGCAACAAGAGCATTCTGGCATCCAATCTGTCCTGATCTCAGAAGCTAAGCAGGGTCAGCCTAGGATGAGAGACTGCCTGGGGATAAAAGGTGCTACAGGCTAGGGAAAAGGACTTGACAGTCCACTCCCAAAATAATTCACCATTGACAACTCTATGAATAGCAGAGAAGCACTGACAATAGTGCCGGGCATGGCACAGGGTCGGGGAGTATCTTGTTCTTTTGTACATAGGGTTGCTATGAGTTGGATTCAACTCAACAGCACCTAACAATAACAATAATCCATGAAGTATGCTAAGAAAAAGATAAAAACAAATGGTGGAGGGACAGAAGAATTGATGTAGGAAGAGAGGGAGGGATAGATGGGGACATGGATGGAGGGATGGATAGAAAACTAGATTTACATAAAATTAATGATAGAAATAGATTGTTGTTGTTAGGTGCTGTTGAGTCAGGTTCAATTCATAGCAACCCTATATACAACAGAACGAAGCCCTGCCCCATACTTGTGTCAGTGCATCTTTGCTCTTCACGGGATTTCCAATGGCTGTTTTGGGATCGTTTCAGGAGTGGGCTGCTAGGTCCTTCTCCCATTTTGTAGTGCTGGGGATGGAAATCAGGACCTCAGAGAGCACAGAGCAAGGACTCTACCAACTGAGGTAAACCCCAGCCCAGAAATAGATGAGATACACTAATATATATGAAATAAAATATTGACAACAGCTGTGGCTATGAGTCTTATTCATGGAGGAAGGAGGTCACTGTGGGGGAAAGTGAAGAGAGAGAGAGAGAGAGAGAGAGAGAGAGAGAGAGAGAGAGAGAGAGAGAGAACAAGAATATATGAGGGGATGAGGAGAGGTTTCTAGGCAGGGAACCACCCCTCCAACCAAGTGGTACCTTCACAGCTCCTCTTGTCAGGCCCCAGCTCGTAGCCCGGCTCACATGCACACTGGAAACTGCCAAGGGTGTTCAGACACCGCTGCTCACAGCCTCCTCGGTCAGGTTTGGCACACTCATCTTCCTCTGTAAAAATGGCAACAGTTACGGAACTACTGGAGGACTGTCTCTTTGTACATGAGAGTGCAATGCTTTTTGAAAAATTTAAAACTTTTGCAAAACATATAATGGCTTTGAATAAAAAATGTTGCTTTTATTGTTAGGTGCCAGTGGAGTCAGTGTCTGACCTATAGCGACCCTACATATTGCAGGTGAAACCCTGTTGTCAGTGCTTCTCTGCTGTTCATAGGGCTTTCAATGGCAGATTGTTTTTTGGGAGTGGCTTGCCAGGTTCTTCTCCCAAGCCTACAGCACCTGGTATTCCCAGGCGGTCTCCCATCCGAGTACTAACCAGGCCCAACCTGCTTAGCTTCTGAGATCTGACAGGATCGGATACCACAGGGCCATGGCTGTAGGCAAATAACACATAGATCACTCTTTCTTCATGGATGACCTACAAGAATTCATATTGCTGTAACCTAAAAATTGTAGAAGAACCAAAAGAAAGACTAGAAATGGAAGACAGGGGCAACTGAAGATCATCCAATCTCACACACTGCATGTGCTTTTTCTTAATTTAAGATCAAATGGGGATGGTTATATCTTAGAGGTTCTTTCAGAATGAAACTGAAAAAACTCCTGAAAAGGTATAGCTTCACTTGTTCATTTCATAGTATTGTTTTCTAGGTATCATCTTTTGGAGGCTGAGGTATATGCTCAATGGTAGACTGCATACATATCATGTGTGAGCCTTGAGTTCAATCCACAGTACCACACACAAACACAGAAAAAATTTGCTTTCAAAGAAAGATCACTATTAATAAATAGATTGTGGTGAATATAAATTTTAAAAATTAAAAATAATTCTTTACATTTAAAGCATTCAGTGTTTCTTTCATAGACATTTCATCATATGTGGAAATATGAAAATATTTATGAAAAATACACTATTTTTGTCTGCAGCCATAGCATCCTGGCATCTGACCCCACCTGATCTTGGGAGCTAAGCAGGGTCAGCCTGGTTAATCGGTGGATGACAGACTGCCTGGAAATATCAGATGCTGCAGGCTAGGGAGAAGGACCTGGAGATCCACTCCCAAAAAATCTGCCATTGAAAACCCTGTAAATAACAGAAGCACTGGCATAGTGCTGGGCATGGCACAGTGTCAGGGAATGTTTCATTTGTTGAACATAGGATTATTATGAGTTGGACCCAACTCGATAGTACCTAACAACAACAACATACTATTTTTTAAATGTATATGTCAGGATATTCCATAATCTCATTTTCAGAAATAATCAAGTGTGAATTAGGAAAATATTAAATATCCTCTCAAGAAATTATGCATTTGGAAATACTAAGCATTTTTGATGCCTGCATCCATAGCATTGTGAGGATCGATCCCATCAGATGTTGGAAGCTAAACAGGGTTGGGCCTGGTTAGTACTTGAATGGAGACTACCTGGGAACATCAGGTGCTGTAGGCTTGTGAGAAAGACCTGGCAACCCACTCCCAAAAATCAATCCACCACTGAAAACCTTACGAATAGTACAGAAGCACTGATAATGGTGTTTTGCCTGTTGTATGTAGGGTCACTATGAGTTGGATACCAACTCTATAGCACCTAACAACAACAACAAGCATTTTTGATTACCAAATATATAAATATTACATGAAAGAAGTTTGCCAGCACACTTCTTCTATTGTGAAATACAGCACATACAGGAAAATTTTAAATGAGTCAATATGCATTTTAATGATTTCAAACATTAAAGTGTCAAGTTTCTCTGCCGTTCAACTCATTGTTGTTAGGTGCTATGGAGTCGGTGTCCAACTCATAGTAACCCTATATACAACAGGTGAAACACTATTGTCAGTGCTTCTCTTCTATTCGTAGGGTTTTCAATGGCTGATTGCTTTGGGGGGTGGGTTTCCAAGTCTGTCTCCCAAGCCTGTTACAGCACCTGGTATTCCCAGACAGTCTCCCGTCTAAGGACCAACCCTGCTTAGCTTCCCAGATCTGATGCCATCAGACGCCACAGTGGTATGGTTGCAAGAATTCAATTCATAATGAATATCTAAATAACTCAGGGAAAAATCCATTATACTTTTGTTCTTTAAATAATGGATATTTAGATATCTATCAATAAATTTTGACATGCACAAATGGACTAATCATTTATCCTATAAAAGTCAGTGTAGATAAAATTTTGTTTTCTCTCCCTACAGGAAAATTTTATTCAACAGTGATATACTTAATAGAAATGCCTATGAGTTTCCTAGATGTATATTTGATGCTACATTTGTGCTAAAATAGCTTTCATATTATCTCAGTAATACATACCAAATGCAGGACATGAGAATAAATTAAAACATAATTACATAATTCAAAAGTAAAGCTGATCAGTAGCAATTCTTTGTCAAAGATATCAGCATATTCTGCTAAGAGGTCATAAATTATTTCCAATGTATAGAACACTATTCTGTATGGGATTCCTGGAAATGAATTGATGAACTATACATCAGTAAATCCTTTTCTTGTTATGTTTTTTATTGACTATATGTACTGCAAATATTTTCTTCCTATCTATCTATATCTCCTTCTTGACTTTGCTATTTTGACTATTTCATTTTGAAAAGATAGTAGAATATCCTAATGAAATTCTTGCTCTGGGCTAAGAAATTCAAACTCAAGCATCAGATTAATAACTTTTCCCATCAAAATTCACCAACAATACATACTTATAAACAGCGCATATTTCAATTTTTTTTTCAGTGCTGGTGGGCTGAACCTCGAGTCTTGTGGACACATTACAAGTACTCTACCACTGAGCGGCACCCTCATCCCCTTTTTTGTTTTTCATCTTGAGACAAGGTCTCTCTAAGTTACACAGGCTGCCTGTGGCTTGTACTTACCATGCTCTTGCTCTGCCTCCAGAGTCCCTGGGATAATTGGCCTATGCCACCATGCCCAACTTCCCCTCATATTTCAACTTTCAATATGACATCAATCCAGTTTTCCCTAAACTCAAAGCTAAATACCATATTTAACCCTGACAATCTCACATTTGTAAATTATTGCAAATTACCTTTAAAAAAGTTAGCAGCAAATCCTGCCTTATTCACAGTTCCATCAGAAACAAATTTCATCCACAAAGTATTGGAGGTAGATCTTATGTCATCAGGTTTATCATAACCACAGAAACGTCCTATCAAAGGGCTATTTTCACTGGTTCCATCTCGAACTTCTAGGTAGTCATAGGCACAGTTGTCATGTTTTTCAATCTACAATGGTAAAATTATGAGAACATACTTCTCATTAATACATAAAACCATTTCTATAGGAAGATTATTATGTATTCCCAGTGCCATAATGCTGACTTGCTAATACAAAGAAATTACTCATAACAATTGCATTCATGTGAGTGTTTCTGAGTTTACAAGGTGATATCTACACTGCACAAGAATAAGAAACTTTTTATTGTAAAAATAATCTGTGAAACAGTACATCCACATGAATCAAGACCAAGAGAGGTTAACTGACTTTTAAAAGAAAATTAAACTACAAATCATGATCATTCAATAAACACAGTTGAATAAAATTCCTAGACTTATAATTATGCTATAGAGAATGTATAATTTGCTCTGAAATGTAGTAATAAAAATTGCTCATAGTTTATCAATGAAACTATTATTTCCTCATAGAGAAGCTGGAATTAAATTCTCTTGATGAATATCTCCATATTTTAGGGCATAAATTTAATTTTTTAAGGAAAATCTGATAATATGAAATGACATTTCTTCCCAGTCTGTAAAAGTATCCATACTGAGTGTGTCTAGATATAAAAAGACTACTGTCTTGTAGATATAGATTCAGCCCTGACTTTGTTTTTTTAAGGGTCCTTCACCTGGTGTGGATGAGCTCCTTTTCCTGACATGCTCCTCTTGACTTTTATAACCCCAGGGAACTCACTCTATTCCCTTAATAACTCAATGCAAATATTACTCAGACTATGGGCCTATGACACTTTATGAAGAATGTATGGTCATGGATCTAGGTTTTAGCCCTGAAGGTATTCTAAAAAACAACAGAAAAAAATTGTAAATTGCTATATAAATTATAAGGCAAATTCTGAATAAAATTCAGGCTTTTAATTTTTTCACAAAATTGATCATTATCCCTAAAGTTTTAATAAAGTCACCTGCTTATTAGATATTTAAAGCTAGAAAGAAAAGACATTTACTACTTAAAAATCATGAAAAAGTATTACAGTTTGTCAAGTGTTGTTCAACATAAAATTCACTAACTTATGTAATTATTTCACAAAACTAAAATCAGAAAATACATTTGTTCCATGGAACTATATCCTGAATGCAGGAAATTGCTGGTTGAAGATTTCCTTTCCTGATTTATCAATATATTACCAGTGAATGTCTTCAAACTCAGCATTGCAGGGACAACCAGTAAGAAAAATTTTTGAAGGACAGATTTAGTTGCAGATATACGTACTACATTTGTGGTTTCCTTTTCCTCAATCAGAAAAGAGAATTCATTCATTTTTTGAACAAATATATGCACTGCCTACCCTCTGCTAGACATTATCTTCAGTGATTGATATTCATTATCATTCAGAAAATAACAAAGAACTTTGCTCTTTGGAGCGTACATTCTACTGGATAGACATAATAAAAAGAATAATAAACAAGATAAATTATTAAATCATAAATGATTATAAAGTAATAAATTCCATGAAAAAATAGAAAGCAAAACAAAGCAGCATGAGAAGAAGGGCCAAAAGGTTGCCATTGCAAATGACACCATCAGGTAGGGGCTTATTGACTCTGATTCACAAATCCAGACTTTTTTTTTTTTTTTTTACTAAAAAGGAACAAACACTGAACTAGTGACAAAAACATGGGCGGAAAGGGCCAAAAGGCAAGTCAAACCATCTTCAGCTGCTTAGAGCAACACAGAATAAATTGCCCCTGACTAGTGAATTGTATTGGAGGAGGGTGGAAAGGATGAGAGAGAAGAGAAAAGGGATTAAGAATACACTGTGAAGAAAGAAAAGACACACAGCCGAAGGTCCATTAATAAAAATTAAATTACATTGCTTCGCATTGAAAGCCATATGAGAATAAAAATTAGCAAGGTTAATTATAAAAGTTTTCAATTGCTATTTTAAGGATGTGACTCCTTTTAAAAGTCACAGCATTAACAAGGAAAAAGACAACATAGGCACTATTGAATACAAAAGAAAAAAATTCTTCAGTGACAGAAAAGAAATAAGAGAATTGATATCACCCTGCCTGTAATAAAACTATGCTTTTAACACACATAGAATAGATCACTTTAGCTTCTAATTTACAATATAGCCACTGGTTACTCAATTAAAATTGGAGGTTTAAATATTGTATCTGATGCACAAAATATAAATATCTCATGGGTAAAATAAACAAAAGTGACTGACTTGGGGATTAATTCCACTGGTACCTAATTTACTATTTACATGTTAAATAATATACCTTGTACTGGAGGGTAAACACAATAGAAGTGTCCAGTGTATTTGCATATAGTAAATTAAGATACTGGCTTGCTCTGAAGATGAAATATGCCTTATCTGTATGAATTTATGATATTCAGAAATGTACTTTCCCTTCAAAATATCAATGTAGAATATCCAGTCAATGACCAGAATGGTGATGTTTGTGTATTTTTCCAGTTTAACCCTAGGTGTAATGCCTGGACAATGAATCTACTTCTCTGCAGTTAATTATAATTATACTTCACCAACTATATCTATTCAGGAATAATGACAGAGAGCACAAATAAAGTGTGAGTTCTTTTATTTATGTCATTTGTGAAATATTTTCTCCAGTTATATCAGATTTCTTTATCAATTAATACATAGGACCGATAGAAATAAATGTGGTTGAAGTTAAAAAGTGAATCTAGTCTGTTGATGTTATGCCAATAACCTTAACCTCCATGAAAAGAAGAACAACAAAGTCAATGATTTATTAAGGCAAAAAAAAATTAAAGGAAGAAAAAGAAAAAGCAGTTCTTCTTCAGTTAAGTCATGGATATAGTTCAAAGAGCTGGGAGCTGGATACAATGTCATGCACAATTACACATATAATGAGTATGTTTTGATAATAATGATGCTGATTAATTACAGACTTTAAGGTAACCAGAGCATAAACCATACAGAATGTGGTAAACTTATCATAATGTAAACAGATCTAACATGTAAAAAAAGAATACAGTGAAAATGATAGTACGTTCTTAACATTTTTCAGAAAACTGATATTTAAATGATAGTGGAAGTAGATCTAAATGCATGAAAGAATAACAACAACTACAAAGCCTAGCCAGAAGGGATTAGCATTACTTTTCATCACTAAGTGGGGGCTCAAACTTTTCATAGCCCTTTACAGAGGAATCATGGAAAAGGTGAATGATTTCTATTCAGCAAGAACTAAAATAAATTAAATTTGACCCTAAGTAGTCAGCCTCTCATTCTAAAACTGCCAGCCTGTACAGATTTTCATGGTCACAGCCTTCAAGTAAGCTCTAGTACTGAAAGAAAGCCAGCCATGGAGGAAGGAGTCAGGCCTAGGCCCAGGGCCCATTCCTACACTTTGCTTTCGTTGTATATATATTCATAAATTTATACATAAATGAATAAACATTTGTATGGTCACGTTCAAAGCAGCATGATTCACAATAGCAAAGACAAAAGCAACTCAAGTGTCTACTGACAGATGAACAGAGAAACAAAACATATGCCCATACATTGAAATATTATTCAGCCTTAAAAAGGAAGGAAATTTTGATATGTGCTACAATATGGATGAAAATTGAGGGTATTATGCTAAATGAAATAAGCTTATTACAAAAGGATAAATACTGAATTGTTCCAATTATTTGAGATACCTAGACTACCAAAATGTATAGAGACAGAAAAAATGATTGTTGCCTGGGGGAGAGAGGAATGGGAGGTAGTAGTTTAGTGGGCACAGAATTTCACCTTTGCAAGGTGAAAAGAGCTCTGGAAATTAGTTATGTAACAACCTGAAATGTACTTAACACTACTGAATGGTACAATTAAGTTGTTGTTGTTGTTAGGTGCCATCGAGTCGGTATCCAACTCATAGCAACCCTCATAGGGTTTCCAATGGCTATTTCAGGATTGCCTTGGGAGTGGATTGCCAGGCCCATCTCCCATTTTTGAGGTGCTGGGAATTGAACTCAGATGCTTGGAGACTGCAACGCAGCACGCCACCAACTGAGCTAAATCCCATCCCAGCCACAATTAAGTATTTGATGGTTAATTTTATGTCATATATTACAGTAAAAAGAACTCCCACCACTCTTATAAGGTAGTTTTACAACATAACTAATGTAATCTAATATAACTAACACACTCAAATATAAGTAATACAATCAAAATGACACAAATTGTATAGATAGAATGATATACACTTGGAAAAAATGTTAAAGCTTTTTTTTTACTTTTGAGGAAACTGTTAAAGAAAAATATGACTAATAAAAATTATTCTACTGGGCATTTATCATTTAAAACCAAATTAATTTTAATAAGCAAAATCTAGTGAAAATTCAAGAAATAACATCAAGAATGGGAATTTTTAATAAAAAGGGGAAAGGTTTAATATACAGATAATCATTTTAAATTTTATTATCCTATTCACTTAATTATATTAGAAGTAGGAAGAGGAAAAAATTTGTTCAAGCATGTTAAAACAATGGCATTTGTCTTGACTAGGTTTGTTTTCATGTGAATTCTTTATTTAAATATTGCTACTTCACTTGTTTTCTTTCATGACATAAGTATTTTTCATTTCCTCATGAATTTAATAATTTTATTGAAAACTGCTATGGCCAAATAATATGTACTTCACAGTAAGTAACAGCAATAAATAAAACAGACATGTCCCTGACCAACTGACACATGATGACTGGAAAATACCAATCTACAAATGAAGACTGTCATGGTGGAACAGTGTTGAGTGTGGAGAGAATGCTGATGCATTTCTTTATTAATAACCAGGATGCAGGGACATAAATGCACAGGCTGTCAATTTGGTTTCAATCACAGAGCTACCAATTTTGTGCCCTTGGGCAAGATTACTGAACCTAATATGTGCTAACCTTTCAGAGTACAATTATAGCCTAAACCATTAGTCATGAATATCTACTGCCCTCTTCTCTTTTATAGTCACTACTCCATGTATATTCTTAACTGAACACCCAAAACCAACACCCGATAGGCAGAAAAATGTTAAGTAATTAAGATCTCCTTATCTTGGCTGCGTAGTTCACTCACAAAGACTATCTACTTATAGGCTAATAAAAAATGTTTAAAGGGATTAAAGGATTGCTTTTTGTCAAGCAATTCACCAAGTTACAAGATAAAAACTTGTGTACACAGTTCAGAATGTTGAAGCTTACAGCAATGATCGTTAAGGCTATTAAACATCCTTGGCTTTCATAAGGCAAATATCATCAAATCAGAATGCGCGGCAATGTTGACAAGTACCTCAAACTTAATCCCACTTGAATTAATGCATGTGGGGATTTCAATTTAAACAAAAGAAAGCTTCGGGTTTATTTCACTTCTTTTCTGCTTTATTCACATTTCTTTGAAGTTGTTCCTGTAAACATTTCCTCTTGTCTCTCTCTCTCTCTCTCTCTCTCTCTCTCTCTCTCTCACACACACACACACACACACACACACACACAAACATTAATCAGTGTTGGCTTTGCACTCAGACTTTAATCCAGAATTCTGACTGGTTGTTGGTTCATTCTAGCCCTTCACTTAATAATACAGTGATGTTGCTCATTTCATTGACAAATTACTGACGAAGTTGAAAACTCCTAAGAAGGCTTGAAATCATATGTTTGATTAAAAAAATTATCTGTGAAACAGTGAAAAATTCATTTTTCTCCTAACATAAAAGACTGTATCTTTTAACCTTTTAGAAGAGAAATAAAAGTTTCTATTATTTAATGGATCCTCTAAGTAGTTTTGTGAAAGGAGTCATGCTTTTGTCAAAAAAAGAGCCTATAGTCAGCACTTCAAACATTCTAATTCAAATAGCACAGTTAATGTAAACTCACTTTAATCTTCTTGAAAATGTCTGCAACAAGAAGAATAAAAAGCAACCTTTCCCTCTTGATGTTACGTTTTATAGGTGATCCTTTGCTTCTTTGCTGATTAAAAGGCTGATTCTCCATTTCTTTGCTGATTTAATGAGGAGTCCCTTAAATGCCACTGTCATTTATGGAGAATATGCCCCATGAAGGTTGCCTGAAAGACTTTACCTCAAAGGCCTGAAAGGTCAGTCCGACATGGTAGCCCTCGGACACTGTTATTTTCCACACACATTCTTTCATCGGTCGATAGTCATCAGGATAATTAGGTGACTGGATCTGTCCTTCATTTTTACGTATCTCACCTCCACAGATTGCTAAGCAAAGCGAAAACAAACAAGTAAACCTAGGCATGCCATTTCATTGTCCATTTCTTCTAAGGCAATATTTAAGCTCAATTCCTGTAACTAAGAACATAAAGACTGGGTTATAAAAATCAAAGTTGGCTCATTGTACTCTTGTAAAGCTATAGAGGATAAAAAGCATAGTCACTGAACTATAAACATTAGAGGGTGGTCAGCCAAGGAATATACAATTTTTAATCACTGTGGTGTCACATCTTAACAAAAAAAAGAAGTATTCTTTAGAAAGAAAAACATTGAAAGCCTCTATAAGTTTAGTAAATTTATTTGATGTGAGTTCTGTGATTCCCTGTACTGCTTCCTTCAATCTTTTGACCACAGGTAAAATAGCTTCCTAACAGAGAAGCATCATTCTGAACAGAACTCCCTTGGCCTCTGTTCCCTGGGCCTCTGGCAGTGAACTAGTGTCATGTGCTCAACATCTGTGGCTCCATCCAAATAACTCTCTTCCCTGCCATGCGGTAAATCTTTAGAACAAAATGCTTCCATTTACTTAAAAGTTTTAAGGGAAGTAGAAATCTGTCTTGGAAATCACCTAAACTCCTGCACTAGGAAGGGTCTCCTCCACCCACAACCTGGCAAGAAAGGAGTTTTTAAAGCCAGGAAGCACAATGCCAGTGTATTGTTTTACAGAAATATAGAACAAAGCATGTAATAAATTCTTCCTTGAAGGCTGACTCTCTTATTTAGACAAAGCAGGCTTCAGAAATGCACACAATTACTTTCTGTGCCATTCCTATAATAGAGTATTTCAGCAGTGCAGAGACAAAATGGATGTAAAATAAGTATAGAGGAAGATGATAATTTCTTCATAATATTTTAGCAGTAAAGCAAAACAAGTGATTAAATTTAAAGGAACTCTTTTGCCATCTGTTTTTGCCACACACTTCCCTAAGCAAATTTTGATGTTACCTTATCTCTGACACAAGAAATTAGGTGGTTGTTACAAGAAAAATTTATAAAATATTTTTATTAAAATCATCCTTATGAATATGAGAAAACAGGTTCAGAAATTTTCATAATTGCAAAATATGGTTTCAATATCATTTCAATGAAACTGAAGGAAAGGGCATTTCTATTACGAGATCTAAGATGAACTGATCTCTTCAATTTAGTGTGACTTGCCTTCATAGACAGCTGCAAACCCTTTTCCTACCCAATTACTGCTGCTACGAAATTCAATCCACATTCTGCTATCTGTAGAGGTAAGAACTTCAGGCACTTTGTCCCCACAGAATCTACCTAAAAGAAAGAAAAGAATAAAGAGAGACTCCTAAATATGACTCTGTACTTGTATTTCACCCTACCTACAAATTACACACACACACACACACACACACGTTGCCAATAATCCCCCACAAAACACTCCCCCTGACATTGAACACTTCTTTGAACACACTTATTCCACCACTCTTGCCACTTTCTGAAGCAGGTTTGGAAGTCATCTTTCATGTCTCTAGGTGTTGCCTTGATGTCCAGAATCTATTCAAAACATTTACCTTTCATGGTCGTTTTGACTTTGGGGAAGAGCCAGGAGGTGCACAGTGCCAGATCCAGCACATAAGGTGGACGAGAATACACCATCATATTTTTATTTGACAGAAATTGCCATACCAAGAAGCAATGTGAGACAGAGTGTTACCATGACAGACAATGAAACTAGAGACACTCATGCAAGAGGGCTTCCAGAACTGTTCAGAAAATGGCAAGAACGATAGGATCAGTATGTTCAAAGACAGGGGGAGTACTCTGAGGGGGATTAATGGTGATGTGTCTTTTACTGTAACAAATGTTTTGTTTAAACTTTTCACAATATTTTTTGATCATGCTTTGTATATATGAAACCTGTTTGGGGTCATATTATTATCCATAGTAATTAGAGCCATAACTGTGTCTTAATAGTTACTTTCAAAAGATGAATAAACAAAGCAATCTCTCCATTTCACCCCACTGATGTCAGTAACGTTATCATACATATTCCTAAGAGTTAAGTCATAAAAGATATTTATAGAAGTTCAAGGTGGGGAATGCATCGAGGTGGGAAATAGTACTGCATGGGAAACAGAAAGAGGTACAAGTTGCTCTGAGAAACCAGCTCAAATTGTCAATCTGTTCATCAGTAGAAGAGTAGAATGTGCTCCCAGTCCAAAGAGGAGCTCTTTCTCTAGCTAGGTGCAATGATAACTCCTCAGGAAAACCCGAATAACACTCCAAGGACCTTATGTTATCACGTACGCTCCATCTCATCAATACAGCTATAATCTATGGTGTCGGCAGAATAACAAACAGCACCAGCAGCCTGGAGTCTGAATTCTGATTTTTCTCTAATTGTATGTCCACAGGTAAGTATAAAAGAAAATGAATATAATAATCCCTACAGCTCCTTCCTTTTTTTCCCCCACCCCTCCACAAAGACTGACTGCTCAGTATGTGCCTGCCTCTGGGCTCTGAACCTTCACATGAACACAAATGGTTAAATATGGCAAGGCACATGAAGTAATTCTATAAACATACTACACTGCCATCCATTTGTGTGTGCCACTGAAAATGACATCATGTAGAGTTTAATATAGAAAAAATGGTACCCAGTTGAAATAAAGCAATTTCATACTAGCAGCTAATTGGTGAAGAAGTATCTTCCTAAATTGCAAAGTAAATTAGAGGGACTTAGCAAAGGACAGTGCTTCTTCAACTGTAGTGTGCCTGTGAACTGTCAAGAAATCTGTTAAAATGAAGTCTCTAATTTAGACGGCATGAAGTGGGACCTGAGTTTGTACAAACACTTTTCTGGAAAGTCTAATGCTGTTGATCTGAAGGCACACTTTCCAGAGCTGTCTTACCAGGAATAGTGAGGTAAACTTTCACATGAAAACTGCATCACACAGAGTGAGTCTGGTGAACCATGTACACTGAATCATTTTAAGCAGATGGTGCTCGAAATGGAAGTGTTTGTCAGAGTATTAGCTTCAGATTTGATTCTACAATATGAGCCCAGGGAAATGTTTTCTTTGGATTCCACATACATGTATAACAAAGTCCTTCATTTAGGCTAAGAAACTAAATGTAGAAGACAATGTTTTGCTCAACCTGACTTCCCATATTCGTTCCACTTTTTTATTTTTCCTTGTTTTAAAACATTCTTACAGATCTCTTGGGCGTACTGAGGCCACTGTCACTTTTAATACAATCTTGTCCATTCAGCAGGTTTTAGATGTTAAGATAAAAGATCTGTGTAGTACAAAAACACAACTAAGCAAATCTACTTCTAAAAATAAAGAAAAAGTCAGAATCTCGAAAAAATCAATATAGAGTTGATGCTTGCAAGCTCACAACAGCTCTCACCTTTAAGTAAAATAGAGGGCAAAGTAAACTGCCTCCTGCAAGTTATTAGTGTGGTCTGTGGTTAAATGCTGGCAGCAGACTTTCCTGAGCGCCAAAACTGAGCTACAGTTAATGGCACGAACTACAAGTGCCTCTTCTTAGCCACAAAAAATCCTCTGAGAAGCAAAACTGTGACACCTCCAGTAAGAGCAAATATGCTTGGCATAGGAAGACAGTTGCCTAACACGGACTTGACAGTTCAATCCCAAGTGCCTTAGCAAAGTCAGCATGCTCGCTCGCTCTCTCTCTCTCTCTCTCTCTCTCTCTCTCTCTCTCTCAATTGCACATGCAATTTACCTGGGTTTTCTTAAATCAAAACTGTAATTCTTAAATTGAAAATACAGAGACTTTTTAAGGGATTGTCACGATAAGCACAATACATGAGAATATTGTCCTAAATCACCATGTTCAAATCCAAGTATCTGTCTCTTACTTAAGGTAGTTTAAATCAATTAATCAATTTACCCATTTGTCATTGAGTATTCTTGGTATAGTCGAACAAAATACAATAAAAATGAAAATAATGTTTACCACACACATTTTCTAAAATGATACTTGAAAAACAATTTGTGGTATGCATACACAATGGAATTTTATGCAGCCATAAAGAAGAATGAAATTATGTTATGTGTAGGAAAATAGATGGAACTGGAGATTATCACATTAAGTAAAATAAGCCAGATTCAGAGAGTCAAATACTACTCATACTACTGTACTCTCTCATATGTGAAATCCAGATGTATTTTAAAAATAAAAAGTATATATATTTGTATGTATATACTCAGATATACTCACATATATACCCATATATATATACACTCATATATATATTCTCTCTCTCTGTATGTATGTATATATATATATATATATATATATATATATATATATATATATATATATATATATATTTGCTAGAGTCAGGGAATATATCTGGAGGGGAAGAGTAGATAGAGGATGAGACCAACAGCAGTGGGGGATGAGTAACGAGAGGATGAAAAAGAGCAAATCGGGTGAAAATGCCATAGTGAAATTTATTATATTAAATGCTGATTAAAATGTTAAAATCTAGGTTTCTCTACCCAAAACACAATATATGCATAATCATATAGGAAGTAAGTAATTTCTTACCAAGGAGAGGTGATTTTCTCCAATACCCATCTCTTACTTCAATGTAGTCATACCAGCACAAACTACTCTTGTATAGGTCCATTGTGGTAAAATTTAAAACAATCTGCAAAATAGAAAACAATACATAGAGTAAAAATGATTATAAGTACATACAGTGATTTGATTCCTGGAGGTAAGGAAGTGAGGATTAAAGTGGAAATGGTTACATAGCTAATTCTTTCTTTTTTCTATATTCATATCACTCTAATATTTTTCTTACAATCATTGCAATCACTTTTTCTCATGTTCATGAATATTTAATAATACCAATATAAATATGATACTAATAATTAGAACAAAATTAAACATTTTAGGAATTAACCCAAAGTTTGTGTAAAGTTAATTTGTACAGTTTCAAAACAAACAGAAACTTTTATTCAAATAGTTTATTTTGGATTTTCCTAAGAGAAACATAATTTAAACCATGAAGAATTTCAATTCTTACATGAATGCCTTCTTTTTAATAATTTATTTCAAAGACAACCAGTCAGACATCTATAATTATGTTAAAAATAACCACCATGTGCCATATTCCCAGAACATAATATCATTGTATTTGTCGAAATGTTTAAATACAACCCTAGCAATTGAATTCATTCTTCTAACTATAATCAAAGGCAGATGTCGCTACTCTTCTCTAGATCCAAGAACATATATTCTAAGAACTTTAAAGTTAGAAGATCTTGTTCAGGACCCTGTATTCTATTTTGTTTTGGAATGATGCTGCTTTTTGTAAAGATAATTAAAAAACAATTCTAGGAAAGGTAACATTCTCAATGCTTTATAAAATATTCCATTTTTCAAATAATTAAATTTTTTTCCTTGATTACATCAAAAGTAGAAACAAATTAACATGAAAACTGTACACTTATGAAGTAAAATTCATTTGGAAATCATTCTGTGTATTCAGAAACTCATTCTAACTCTATTTTACTTAAAATATCTAAGATAGTTAAGATTCATAGTGAATCTATTCTATAATCTTGAAACTGAAATAGACGTTGGCCAAAAGCAATATATTGTGAATATTTGAAATGTTTTTACTCTAAAAATACAGTTTGTAACCCTATTCAAAGAACCTTTTTGTAATATTGCTAAAGCTCAATTATAAGAACTCTAAAAGAATAGCAAACTAGAAAGAAAAAAATATAATGAATAATCCTGAATCCATATTCCAGAAAAGTCCTGCCAAGTACTGAAAATATACACTTCTCACAGTTCTTGAGAAAGGTAAGTACTAATTATGGTAAAAATCAATCCTGAAATCACTTACTCCTTCCCAGTATGAAGATACAATATCACTGTAAATATTTCTCGTATCATCTTATATGTAGGCACCACAGTGATCATTAATGAAATTGTACAACAAATTTGTTTTAATTGTCTACATAGATTAACATGTACTTTTCCGATTACTAAGAGATGAAATCTCCCAGGTATATGAAAATAGATGTCCTTTTTAAAAATTGTAATCCAGGATGCTGTGGCATAATTTGGTTTAGTATAGTAGGAACATTTTTTGTGTTTATCTTCCTTATTTGGACTTTCTCTTTTTTCCTTTTTACTTTCCTTCCCTCAATTTTATTGTTCCAAATATTTTCAAAACAAACATTTACAAAAATTTCCCAAATATCCAAGGGCAAAGTACTGATAATTCTTTTCTTTCTTTTCCAATAATCCTCAACTCTTGATTATCAAAATGCTCTATTTTGTAAATTATTTTTACCAAGTTCCCAGAATATTTTCTCCTCCAAGGCAGTATCAGATTGTTCTTAGGATATAGTTTGGAAAATGACTTATGTTTTTTTCACTTAGCTTTCTGTTTACTTTTAAGCCTGGTACAAATGTGGAATACTACCATTGACTGATACTAAATTTCCTTCTGCATTTATATTCTCCCTATAACAGCCATCAAGCTTGAAGTCTATATGACTATACAAGAACACATATTGTAGCAGAGATGACAAAATTAGAATAAAGACACGAAAGGGACACTAGGGCTCATTTTGTGGCCTCTATCTGAGACTTAAAGGGGAAATTTATAATGGTGTATAAATAGTTTCTATATCTTCCCGGATGAAGAAAAAAATCAGCTAAATTGGCAGTATATATATCATCAAACTTCACCCAAAATCGAAAACAATGTGGTTGAACTGCTAACAGTTAATATTGAAGTCTTAAAATACACATGCACACATACACACATACAAACTCCCCCATCACACACACACACACACACACACACACACACACACACACACACACACAAGCGCACACCCAGTTGGATAGGGGATAACTCTGGGCACCAAAGTTTCCTATCTTGCTCTTAATCTTCTGGTTTAAGCACCAAGCACCGTGGAGGAACAAAACTGGCCTTATGCTAGTGGGAAACAGAGAATTCTTTAGCAGTAGAAAATGTAATAAAGATAGATTTTCTAAAATAAAAACTTAGGACTTTGACTATATATGTAAAATTCTGTCCTTTAATGTTACTAGCCAAATCCATACCTGAATTACCAATAAAAGGCACATTGGAAATAATTGGTTGTTTTAGATAATGCTATTTTATGTAGCAAATACTTTGTATGTTTCAAAGAATCATGAAATGAATACTACATAATACAGTTACAATAAATATTTTATTTCTCATAGTAAAAATAAGTATCAATTTAACATTAATCATAGCTTCCTTGTAACATGAGGGAAGGAGAATGCCAGGAACATTTCTCACAATTCCTGTGATTTGTTGGGAGTCTTAGTTGCAAAGTTAAAGTGATACAATTGCAGTGGAGTTTGCTTATTAAAGACTGTTTGACAATGCTGCAGAGTGAATAATCTTGAAGAAAGGCAGATCAACAGATCAAGGGACTGGATGTCTGCAAGGCTCGAGAGAAAGATGCAATCGTTGAACTTTTGTCAGTATAATTAAGACATTATGGACTACCTGCACAAATTCCCCACACACACCACTGTCAGTTTGCCACACTCTAGGGGCTTGTGTGCTGCGATGAGGCTGAAAAACATGCCACTGGTATCTCAGATAACAGCAGGGTCACCCATGGTGGACAGGTTTCAGCTGAGATTCCAGACTAAGACAGACTAGGAAGTAGGGCTGGTGATCTACTCCCAAAACAACTAGCCATTGAAAACCATACGAATAGCAAAGAAACACTGTCAGATACAGGGTCAGAAAATGAGCCCCCCTGGTTGATGCCACTCAAAAGACTACTGGAGAAGAGTTGCCTCCTCATAAGCATGGTTGGTGACCTGCCACACATAAATAAATTGTGTGCCTGGCACAGAATTGGAGAGTGTTTCATTCCACTGTACATAGGGTTGCTATGAGTTGGACTTGACTCAATGGCACCTAACAACAACAACAAACAAATTACACGACACCACAAAAGGCCAATTAGAATAACATTTACAACTTAGAGGGCTGAAGGTAGAGAAGATACAAACCTTGCCAACTAGATTCATATTATCAAATATTGAGGTTTTTTTAGATGCAATCCACTTGGGTCCAAGTCATGGCAATCCTGTGTACAACAGAATGAAACACTCCCCAATTCTGTGCCAGGAACAAGATCTTTTTTATGTTTAAGTCCATTGTTGCACATACTGTGTCAATACATCCAATAGAGTCTTCCTTTTTTTTCATTGACTCGCCACCACTCTCCCAAACATGATGTCCTTCTCTAGGGATTGGTCCCTCCTGACGCCATGTCCAAAATACATAAGACATAGTTTAGACATCCTTGCTTCCAAGGAGCACTCTGGTTGCACTTTTTCTAGGATAGACCTGTTGGTTCTTTTGGCAGTTCATAGTATATTAATTAGCCACCTCTAGCATCATAATTCAAAAGCATCAATTCTTCCTCTCTCTCTCTCTCTCCCTTATTCAATTTCCAGATTGCACAACCATATGCTGTGGGTGAAAATATCATGGCATAAGTCAGGTGCACCTTCACCTTCAATGTGACACCTTTACTTTTCAACACTGTAAAGGGATCTTTCAACAGCTTTTCCCAATGCAGTGTATCTTTTTATTTCTTGACTGCTGCTTGTATGGGTGTTGATTTTAGAACCAAGTAAAGCAAAATCATAAATAACTTCAATCTTTTCTCCATTTATCATGAAATTGCTTACTGACCCAGTTGTAAGGATTTTTGTTTTATTGATGTTAAGGCACAATCTGTACTGAAGGCTGTGTTCTTTGATCCTCATCAGTAAATGTTTCAAATCCTCTTCACTTTCATTAAGCAAAACTATCATCTGCATAACACAGGTTGTTAACAAGTCTTCCTCCTACCCTAATGCCACAATCTTCTTCACAAAGTTCAGCTTCTTGGATTATTTACTCAGCATAGAGATTTAAAAGGTACAATGAAAGGATATAGGTCTGAAATATACCTTTCTCCACTCTAACCAGATAGTGGTTTTTTGTTCTGTTCAAATGACTGCATTCTGGTCCAAGTACATACCCCTCATGAGTACAATTAAGTGTTGTGGTATTCCCATTCTGTTCAAGGTTATCCATAATTTATTATGATCCACACAGTCAAATGTCTTTGGATACTCAATAAAACATAGATAGGCAACTTTCTGGTATTCTCTGCTTTCTGCTAATATCCATCTGGCATTAGTAATGATGGCCCTGGTTTCATGCCTTCTTCTGAATCTGGTTTGATTTTCCAGCAGTTCCCTATCTACATAGTGCTGAAATCATTTTTGAATGATCTTTAGCAACCAGATTGGTCCCTGCAAGGATGGCTAGACTGCAACTTACATATTTTGGACATGTTGGCAAAAGAGACCAATCCCTGGAGAAAGACATCATGTTTGGGAGAGTGGTGGATCAATGAAAAATTGGAAGACCCTCAACTGGATAGATGGACAGAGGGATTGCAACAATGGGCTTAAACATAAAAGAGATTATGTGCCTGGCAGAGTATGGGGGAGTGTTTCATTCTGTTATACAAAGGGCTGCTATGAGTTGGACCCAACTCCATGGCACCTAACAACAACAATTACAAGATAAAACCTGAAAACAAATATCAAATAAATGGAAATATGAATCAAATATTCTTCAGCCAACTATTCTGGAAAACATAAGACCATTAGTTTAATTTTAAGGTTTCATAGGAAAATCAACATGTTAAAGTAAAGGATGAAATTATCCAAAGAACAGATGGAAGAGCATGGGGTCTTGGTTCAAGTTCCTTACAATGGACTAGTTTTGTGACCTCAGGTTGTGGTTGTTCTTGTTAGGTGCCATCTAGTCATGTCCGACTCATAGCGACCCTTATAGGGTTTTCAATGGCTGATTATTTTGGGATTGCCTTGGGAGTGGATTGCCACAGCCTTCTCCTGTTTTTATGGTGCTGAGAATAAAACTCAGGACCTCAGAGACTGCAGAGCAGCACTCTACCAACTGAGCTAAATCCCAGCCCTCAGGTAGATTCTAATTTCTATCAGGAATCAATTACATGGTAGATGGGGAAAAAGAGTGACAATATGCTGTGAAAATTACTTGCTTTGCTTATTTCTATATAATCATATCTATATTTTTAACTTTGCCTGCTATTCACCAGAACATTTTCATGTACCTCTCCCATATCTACTTAATTTTTTTATAGTGTTATGCAACAATATCTCTTAAAAACATCTTCATCCATTGAAGTTTTTATACGGTCAGTACTGATTACACTTTTTCTCTGGATAATGAAATAGCTAAAAAGCTTCACAAGATGTGCCTTGATTTTTAGTTATTCTCTTCTCTAATTCATCCTACTCTCTATGGCCACGTTAATCTCAATAGAGCCTGGATCCCAGCAAATCCTCAGCATCAAAAACTCTACAGCCATAACTCATCTTTGCTGCCTCATTTTTCACTATCTCAAACATATAAATTCCATCCTTCTCTTTACTAACTTCTTGGTATTATGCCCTGGAAAAGCACCCCAATTTCAGCATCCATTCCTCAAGGTGTACATAATTCTATCTGGATTCCTCTTTCCCCTTCCCTGTACCTTGAAAATCTTCACATGTCTTAGTTTATATAAAATACTGCCATCTTTTCAGTCATGCTTGTATCTCCCAGTCCCAGCTTGTACCTCTAAACTGTTAAATAAAAATGACAAGCTGCATTTTGTTTTCTTTGGCTATTTTTTTCAGAGTTTGGCAATTACATTACTAGGTTGTAAGTTTATAAGATTCCTCAGAGCAAGGTTTTATTTTACACATCAGAAGATACACCTGGTTTAATAGCATCAAAAATTTATCTACGTAGTAATGGCTAATTTTACATAGTGGCTTTGGTAATATAAACACTACACTGTAAATTGACCCCATACATGCAAAGCATAGATGTGATTAAAAACAAAAGTTTGCAAAAAGAACAACCAATGACTTTTGAGTGGACTCTAAAGAAAAATAGAATATATTAACTCTATTCAAAATATAACCAACCTGTCCTTGTTCAGAGGTCAATCAGTTCTACAGCATGGAGGAATCAATACTGTGTGTTTCCATCAGCTCAACACAGCTACATTCTTAGCTGCACATTTTTTACTGTTAGCAGCAAGAATTGTGTGACATCAAGAATAGATTAAGACTAAATAGGAATCTGTATTTACTTTGGAATGCTCAATCTTAGGAATATATACATGTGAATTGCCAATGTTATTTTTTGATTGAGTAAAATAAGCATAATATCAAGTTGACTATAATTGTACATTTAAGTGTACAATTCGGTAGCCTTAGGGATATTTACATTGTACAACAATGACCTTATTTTAAAAAGAATTTGTTTCTCTTGCACAGAAATAATATGTTTAATGTAGAAAATAAAGAATAAAAAGAATTAAAATCTATCTGTAAATTCACTTGGTAGAAATATGTATTATTTTGGCATATATCTGCCTCTGTGTATGTAATTTAATAATTAGACTCATGCTATGACTTTTGCCTTGCTTTTTAATTTTCACATCATATTGTAAATATTCTCTGAAATCAGTGTTTTCT
>VMDO01022396.1:0-33520 GCA_007922755.1 Pedetes capensis | reverse complement strand
AAAATAAGACTAATGTGGGCAAGGATGTGGGGAAATTGGGAAACTTGTACACTTGTTGGAAACATAAAACAAACAGTAGCTACGACAAACAGTATAGAAAAGTGTAAAAAAAACCTAAAAATAGAGCTATCAAATGATCTAGTTATGTCATTTCTGGATAAATACCAAAATAATTGAAATGAAGATCTTGAAGTGACATCTGTACTCCTGTGTTCATTGAATCATTATTCACTTGGACCTAAAAAAATTGTGGTATATACATATAATATAGCATTATTCAGTTTTAAAGAAAGAAGAAATTCTACAATTTGTGACATCTAAGATGAACCTGGAGGACTTTATATGAAGTGAAATAAGACAGAGAAGAAGAAATACCACATGATTCTACTTATATGAAGTATATATTTAATAGTAAAGTAATAGAAGAAGAGATTATATTTGTCTAAGGCTGACAAAGAAAGGAAAACGGGACATTTTAAAGACATATTTACTTAGGCTAGCTCAATTAGTTTTAGAGATCTGCAACACAGCACCTGTCATAGGTAATATAACATTGTGCAGATGAAAAATTATTAAAAGGATAAATCTCAAGGGTTCTTATCACATACAAACATGCAAGAACAGTCATACACACAAAAGACCAACTCAAAGAGACACAAGAAATCTTTGAAAACTATTGGATAAGTCTATTACCATAGTTGTGGGGATAATCTCAGGGTGATTTCGTATGTCAAAATTTATCACGTTGTACACCTTAAATACATACAGTTATCTGTTTATCAATTACAGTGAACTGAAGTAGTCAAAAAAGTGCTTATGAGTGGTATTAGGTGGTTGAACCCAGGACCTCACACATCCTAGGTTAGTGTTCTACCACTGACCCAAGAACCCAAATTCTTTTTTTATTTTTTGGTACAGGATCTCATTAAGTTGGGCAGGTTGTCTCTAGCCTGGAGCCCATGATTCTTATATCTCAGACTCCTAAGTCCCTGGATTTACAGGTGTGTACCACAGAGCCTATAAATAAATACATAGATAAATAAGCTTATTAGTGTTTAGAGTGCTTTAATTAAAGATTCCAATAACAGAAAATATATTAATGGCATTCTGTCATTAGTTGGTATAATTTCTTAGGGTAATAATAAATACAGGAAATAAAAATTAGAACAGCAGCTGTGGTTAAGTGGTATTTATTTTACTTCATTAGATTTCAGATATCATTATGTTCTTAAATCCAAATAAGAGTGCAAAGAATTTTAGATTGTTTCCTGATTAAATTGCATGAAATGTAAGCACAACACAGACAGCTTATTTTCAGCTTTTATTCTAACTGCCCTAGTGACTGAGGTCTCAATTTAGGAGATATTATTGTATCATTAGATGTATGAGAGGTAAAATGTCAGTCTTTATACTGAGTTCATAGTTCTTCACTTAATTTACCATTGCTTAATTTCTGCCAAACTTTAAAAAAAAGGAAGCAAATATGTCTAACTTTCTTAATTTGTCTTCAAATTAAGATTCATAATTGCAGTCTAAAATTTCCTCCAAGAACCTTTCATAAGCACATTGTAAAATGGCCTTTTCCAACTGAATTTTTTCTTCCAGTGAGTGGACAACTGTATTGCTATATTCACACAGTCTACTATATTTAAGTTTTGCCAACATAAGGGATTTTCCTATCAAAATTATATCTACTAACCTATTTTCCCTGCTCTATAAAACTCAGACTTAGAGTCAAATTCTAGAGAAATTGGAAGTTTTAGAGGATTTCATCTCACAAAAGAAGTCTTTTTCTCAAATAATAGCCTAAGTACATGAAAAAGATTCATGAAAAATAATCACATGAAAAATGGGCAGGCATTATTTTAGTCTTCAGGAACACAACAAATAGATCTCTTCTTCAGGAACATGACAGATCTCTACTTTACACATGTCCTATTATTTCACTACTGTTTCGACAGAATAACTTCCTCCCCTCCCCCACTCCCTTTATGAAATACAGCACAACTCTAGTATGTGGTTGGTGTCAGGTGACCAGAACAAACACCCTGGTAGCTGGCTTCCTGTGTAATGTTCAGGGTCACACCTGCCATCTCTGCATGCAGAGAGAGCACAGTTTGATGCTTTACTCTGTATGGGTGCTGCTTTATAACTGGATTTCTTTACATTAACACTGTCATTTATGTTTTTCTTTCAGTTGTTACTTTAAAGTCATAATGAATTCCCGTGTGTGTGTGTGGGGGGGGGGTTGTACTGGGATTCCTTGTGCATGCTAGGCAAGAACTCCCCCACTGAGTCACATGCCTATACACAGAGCCTCTGCTAAACAAGTGCTCTACTACTGAGCTAAACCACAAGCCCTCTATTTTTTTTTTATTTGTAAGGAAATAAATTCGTAGTAAGTTTATCCAATACAACTTGATTCAAAAGAATGTAACTCATCTCACTCTGACTGATATTTAAAATTTAGGGGAAGAAAGTATTCTGGAAGTTAAGAAAAACTAAATCTAGTATCACAGTGTCCTCTGGCCAAACAAGCATATGTTTAGCAAGAATATTTCTATTTCCCCCAAAGGAGATTACTTTCTTTAGTAATAAATATTTCTCAATTAATAAGTGTCAGTCATTAAACATAGGGAAAATAAGGTCACACTGGTATGATACTGTCTTACTGTATGGTAGATCAATCCTGCTACCTCACTACATTTTCAATAATGTCTCAATATTGTACAAACCTTTCTAAAAAGCATTAGAGTAGAAACCCTTTGGGGGAATGTTTCCTGACCTTCTCAAGTACATACATTAGCAATATCTAGATAAAGGAACAAACTGTTTGTATTTTTAGTGTTTCCACCTCCATCAGATTAACAATGAAAGAGTGAACTTCTGATAATAAAAAGCCATCTCACTTCACAAAAATCAGCAAGGCAGTGACCTAAGTCTCAATGAGAGCCTGTTGGTAGGATCACGGGGGTACTATAGGGAATCCCATGGGAGTGGAGACTTGAAGATGAAGGACTAGGTGGGAAAAATAGTCTCTATGCACTCAGTCTCCACCTCAACAGAAAGAAACATTTATCAGAGGAAGAGCTCCACAAACCTGTATCCAGGGTAAGATCCAGACGGACCATAAACTCTCAGTATAGTCCTTGGTGCTTACTCCTCATCCCTAGAAGAGTGACAACAACTCAAGGGACTGATTCATTGGTCTTTTCCTTTCCAGCTTGTGTTAGATGGTGTGGGATGAGATAACAGAAAGAGAGAGAGAAAGAGAGAGAGAAAGAGAGAGAGAGAGAGAGAGAAAGAGAGAGAGAGAGAGAGAGAGAGAGAGAGAGGGAGGGAGGGAGAGAGGGAAAAAAAGAGCAGCTAGAAGTAGAGAGCTGACAAAAAGAAAAAAAAATGAGTAAAATTATGACTTGTTCCCAGATCCTTTCCACCTCTAAACTCATCTTACAGAACTCCTAATGAGTCAAAGTTGTTATATCTCAAATCAGAGTTGAAGTTGATTTTCTTAAGGAAAAAAAATAGCTAAGACAGGATGAGAAGAAACTGTATACTTATCTATTAGTCTATAGCTATTCCATTTATGCAAGATCACTATGAAAAGTCAAGAATTGAAAGACAGCTGGGGTTGCAGCTGAGTGGTAGAGTGTTTGTGTAGTAAGCACAAGGCCCTAGTTTGATTCATAGCACTGGAAAAAAAAGTTGGAAAACAATCAGCAAGATTTTCACATATATTAATGATGGTGCACATTTGCTTAATTCACTTTGGTACTCAATGATATTTACCAGCTGCTGTGCTGAGTGCCTATATATGAGCCATGCATTTATACACTTTTCATCAGGAGGCATTATTGCATAAATGATCTCCAACTGAATGTGAAATAGATACCATTACCTCAGAGTCATATAAGGAATGTAGAACTGAGGAATCCAGATCATCAGAGTCCATTAACAGTACATTTCCCACTATGGCATGTATGAGACCTAACTGAAAATACCATACAGTTTAAAGTAACAAAACTATTCTTGGTTGGAATTTTTTCCCTCTTCACATCTTCCAATATTCTCATGCTGCGGAAGTTTCTATATAAAGAAATACCATCTGTCAAAGAGGCTTGTCCAAAGACAAAATTCCAGGAGTCTCTTAAATACAGATCCATCACATTTTTAGCCCCACTTCATAGAAGAAATCAGGTTTTGTCTTTTTCTTAAGAACTTCAGGATATGTCCTGTATGAATTTGTAGATTGTGTGTGATCATTGTCCCTAAAGGACTAGCTCATGGCAGAAACAGAAGCTGGTTCAAGGAATTTTACTGCCAAGTCATAGAAAAGAAATTCTTAGTATCCCTTGCACTATTTTGTCCATTATTTACTGATAACTCTGGTATTTCCTAGAGATCCAATTGGACTATGGATAAACATTCTGTTTCTCTGAAGAGGGTGTCTTTATATAGGGATTGCTGAAAGACTTCTCAGTCTTGGGGAGACTCAGGGCGAGACATGGTCCAATCTGTGAATGCAAGGTAATGAGTCCAAAGAAATCACTGGCTGGCTGGAAGGCTTCCTTCATTAAAAGCTGTTCCCGGGCTTCTAATTTCTCATACTGTGGCACAAACACTGGATTCTTTAAGATGGGTGCTATTCAGAATGACGTACTACTTGCATAACCACAGGTCTCTTCCATCTACCTCCTGTTCCTATGTAGAGCTTTCATTCTTCTGGTGGATGATCAGATGTTCCACCACGAGTCTTCATAAAGCAACCAACTCCCATTGAAAATATTTTACCTTATAAAGATAAGCATGTCCAGAAAAGTGTAGTAAAGGATGCCTTCATCTCCCACAGGCCTCCATGGCCTTCCAGCCCCCCTTGGCCATGGTTGCCATCACCTCAAACTGAAATGTTTAGAGCAAAATTCTTTCTTCCTTTCCCTCCCTCCTTTTCTCTCTCCTCTCTTCTTTCTCTCTCTCTTTCTTTCTCTGTCTTTCGTTTTCTATTTCTTTCTTTCTCTCTTTCTTTTCTCCCTTTTTCTTCTTTCTTTCTTTCTTTCTTTCTTTTTCTTTCTCTTTCTCTGAAGTACTTAGGGGTTGAACATAGGACCTTGCACATACTTTCCAAGTGCTCTACCACTGGGCTGCATCTCCAGCACCATTTTATTTGTTTGCTCATTTGTTTATTTACTTTATTTTTTGTGGTACTGGTGGTTGAACCCAGAGCCTTGCGTGTGCATGGTTTGCAAGTGCTGTAGCACTGAGCTGGTGGCACCCTTAGACCATTTTTTGACTTTTTTTTTTTTTTGACAGAGTCTCACTGCCTCTTCCTCCTGAGCTGCTAGGATAGAAGGTGTGCACCACCTTGCCTGGCTTTCATTTTTATTTTTTAATTTTGAATCAGTGTCTCAAAAAATTACACAGGTTGCCTATGACCTCAAACTCACAATCCTCCTCCCTCCATCTCCCAAATTTTGGGGATTACAGGCATGTGCCAGGCTGCTGGTTTTTACCACTATTTTAGTATAAGTGCAGAGCATCTGCAGATCCTTAATGAAATTACACAGGATTGGATACCAGTTGACTGCAGATGTATGTATGTATGTATGTATGTATGTATGTATGTATATATATATACATATATATACATATATATATACACACATACACACACACACACACACACACACACACACACATATATATATATATATATATATATATTTCATATATTCCTGAAATCAAACCCTGATTTCATCATTAAATGCATTATTTAGTTTTTCCTGGAAAGAATGTTTGTATGTTTCTAAGCTAAACATTCTATTGTGTGTGTGGGAATGTTTTTATTAGCATATATTTAGTTGTGAAAGTAAGGGGTATCCTTGTGACATTATCTATCCATCTATCTGTTGTTGTTGTTAGGTGCTGTCGAGTCGAGTATGACTCATAGCGACCATCATAGGGTTTTCAATGGCAGATTGTTTTTTTTTTTTTTTTTTTTTATTCCAGGATTGCCTTCGGAGTGGGTTGCCATGTCCTTCTCCTATTTTGTGGTGCTGGGAATCAAACTTGGGACCTCAGAGACTGCAGAGCAGAGTTCTACCAACTGAGCTAAATGCCAGCCCCATCTATCTATCTACCTACCTGTTATTTATCTGTCAAAAATGTACTTTGAGCATATTCACCCCATCCATTACTCTTTATCATCCTCTCCTCACCTTTTCCCTACAATTTTCACTATGAGTTTCAGGTCTTCCTTGTTCTATTCTGTTGTGTGTATCTATTGGAATGGGCTGGACTCTAATATACTTCAGTAACAGCCTGCAATTTTTTTCAGTTTCTAATATAAGTTTGGGCAGATACTTAGTCACTTATGAAGACAGTTGTTCCGCAAAAGGCCACTGGAAAGTTATGTGTAAATACTTTCCACTTAAATGTCTTTGGTCAAAACAATTGGCATGATTGCATCTACCTTTAAGGAGGATGGGCTACTATCGCCTTGTTTCCATAGCAGGAGAAAAGCTGTGGTGTCCATGTGCAGTGCTCATATTTGCATCACTGGTAACAATTTCATTCATAAGAGTGCCAGGTACAGAACCCAGAAGTATAGAATTTGTTTTCTTTTTGAAATACTATATATCCATTAATTTGGCTGTGAATATATTTATTCAACTAACAATGAAACACCTAATACTTTCATCTGGCTTGATATTTCCTACTGCATTCATTAAAATCTCATGAGACATTGCCAGATGCTTTGTTAAATCAATAAGCTCAAAGCACATGGCATTTAACCAATTTCAAAATGTAAAAATTAAAAGGAATTAAGAAGTTTAAAAATATAATACACACTTCATTTAAATGAACTACAGATCCCTTCTGAAGTTTTTAAAATCCTAAAAGCCAAAAGAATTCACTATTCTCAAACTGTATAAATTGGGGCAAATTATTTAACCTCTCTTTGCCTCAGCTTTGGATAAATAAAGGAATTTTAAAAATCCTCTATCTAGGTTCAGAGGTGGGATGCAGCTCAGTGGTTGGGTACAGGCTTTGATTCTGCAAGACCTTGGATTCAATCCCCAGCAACACACACGCACACACACACACACACACACACACACACACACACAAATCTATTACATGACTGATGGAAAGATTATATTAGGCAATAAATGTAAATTTCTTAAGATTCTACATGGAAAATACTTCATAGTATTAGCCAATATTCTGTATGAAAGAAGAAAATACTATATACATTATTTTGTGAACTCCTATAATTGCTGGCATTGCTTTAAGTTAAAATGACCACACTTGCTTATTTTAATACCTTTAAATTTTCCCATTATAAGGTCACAAAATTATTTTATCAATTATTCCATATTAAAAGATTTTTGGGTTTTTTTGCTTTCTTATGCCCCCCTAAATGATACTGCAAAACTATTCTTGTATATACAGTGACACATATTAAGATGCTGGGTCACAAATATATATATATGGCTGGGATTTAGCTCAGTTGGTAGAGCACTGCGCTGCAGTCTCTGAGACCCCGAGTTCAATTCCCAGCACCGCAAAAATGGGAGAAGGACCTGGCAATCCACTTCCAAGGCAATCCCGAAACAGTCAGCCATTGAAAACCCTATGAGGGTCACTATGAGTCGGATACTGACTCGACAGCACCTAACAACAACAACATATATATATGCATATATATATATATATGCACACACACATACACACATACATACATACATATATAATATATGTGTAATATATGTAATATATATGTTATATATATATATTCATATATATGTAGCTTAAAAGATATCTGTAATTTATTTTTTAAGAGTGAAAGAATTTATAATAGCACTGAAGTGTGTGAGATTCCCCAGATTCCTTAAAAGTTACATCAGTGTTACTTTTAATTTATTTTACTAGACTCAAGTTTCTAAATTTTTGGCACATGTGTAAATAAAAGAACATTGCAAGTTGGAGTGGTGATATTATAGGAACTACAGATTATCAAGTCTCTTTATGAATTTGTTTTATGCCACCAACACACAATATGAAAATGTGGTTCTCAATGAGTGAACTTGAATGAAAAATGGTAATACTGACAATTCCTAAGGACCTCAAAATCATGGAAAATGCACATGGGAAGATGGAATCATGAAAACTAAAAGGCTGAAATAAAAATGGCAGGGAGTCCTGGATATTTTTGAAGAAACTTGAAGGTTTTTCAGTCTTGATGTGAATAGGACATAACTTGAATATTACTGAATATATAACAGGAAATCCCTTGAGAAATTAGGTAATTCAAATCTATTACTTTGTTTAATAGACCCTACTTTCTGTTCCTTGGTAAATCACTTGTAATATCAACAGAGACCTGCTGCTTAAGAGAATCTTGACTAGGAGTAAAGTGGTGCCATTATTCTCAGGAAGTTTAAGTTTAAAATTGTCTGAGTGTGTATTTTAAGCACATGATTTTATGGAGAAATTTTACTTTTTAAACACAGCTATTTTGAGCTGTACTTTGTGCTATAGGGAATCATGTCCATTTTGTTTCCTCTCATTGACTCTATGTACACAAGGGCTTTTCTTAACGACAGAATCAAAGATTGAAATGACCTGGTGAGAACTTCTGGTCCTTATTTCTGTAGAAATCTCCCTGACCAAGCTTCTGAAACAAGGAAGTCTCCAGGATTTAAGAAGCATTCAATTTAAAAGCCAATATAATTTTTCCAAATGGATTATATTTTACTACAATATGTCTTTGGAAACTTTATCATCTCAACTTCCCTTGAGCTATTAAATATAACATTAAAGAAAGAATTTGAAAATAAGTGCGTTAAACTTCAAATATGTACTATTTCAAAATTTCTTAAAGCCTAATGTAATTTGAACCCTAAACTATAAAATACCATATCTTAAAATATTTATCTTTTATAATTTAGGGATAGCATCTGCCAACTATTAGATATAAAATATCTTATTTCATTGTCTTTTCAAAAGGATTCTATCACTTGAGGTAGAATCACCAATTAGTTATTGGTCTAGGTTTCTTACACCAAAGGAAGTTAGAAAGAAAAACACTGAAATATATAGTTTTTATAAACTAAAATATAATTTTTTCTTTCTCAGAAATGGAATGCAATGAGTTACTTCTGAACTATAGTAAGATCAATTAAATGTATATTATTTCATCATAAAAATTGAAAAACAGAGAAAGACAAGGAGAGATTTGTATATGCATGCAATGTTATATAGGAAGAGACATTCTGAATACCTACAATTTGTTTACAATCTTACAAAAAATATACCACCATTTACACTTCACTTTCACATCCAGGCATTCCTTAGAAACTGCTAACAATTCAATAAACCTCTTAAAAGAGCAAGAAAAAGTATTAGGCTCACTACTTCAATCTATATGTGAAGAGACTCAGGTCTGAAGGTATCAGACATTACTGGGTGGTGTCTGTAAAAACAGAATTACTTGTATCTTTCTGGATTGAAAATGTAGATTAAAAAAATTCTTGTGGGTGACACAGTGGCACACACCTGTAATTCCAGGGGCTAGGGAGGGAAGTGGAGGCAGGAGAATCACAAGTTCGAGATGAGAGGTAATCTGCATAATTTAGCCAGATCTTGTCTCAAAATAAATAAATAAATAAAAGACCTGGAGGCAGCAGCTCAGTGGTCTAGCACTTGCAAAGCATGCAAACGTGAGGCCCTGGGTTCAACCCCCAGTACCAAAAAAAAAAAAAAAAAAACAATTCTGCTTATAAAGTGTGTTGGAAATTGTGTCAGAAGTCAAAAGCACCTATAATTAAAATTTATTATAGTATTAATATTTTGTACATTATACATTGGTTTTTAATTTTTAATGTTCTTTAAATTAATTCAACATCATGTTGCTTCTACAACATGTTAATCTCTACTTGTCTGTCATCCTTATATTTATGCATATGCTGTATACCTACATATATACCATATACTGACAAATTTATCTATTACAGGGGATTGATTTACAGAATTTTGGTAGCTAACTAAGCAATGCAGAGGTCTATATTACAGAATCTAAGGAAAGGAAGCTCATGAGTAGGTTGGAATCACACAGTCATCAACTGAAATATGTTTTCTGCAGGCAGCATCCTGGAAGGAAGATCCAGAGGAAATGGAGAAAGAAATGGGAACTCGGCCTTAGTTCAGCTGCTTTTTCCCTGTGATGGTCTAAGAGTATCTCTAACAGGCTTTTAAGCTATTAATATAGGCCAATTCATGATAAATTACTTTTATTTGACTTAAACTGATTAGGGTCTTTAATCACACCTGCAAAATTCATTTACAGTAGTTCTTGTATTTTTCTTTAATTGAATAATATATCTTGAATTGATTAGATGGTTTTCTGTTGTTAGGTGTGATCAGCTCAGGTCCAACTCATAGCAACCCTATGTATAACAGAAGTAAACACTCCCCAACGGTGTGCAATATACAACCCACCACAAGAACCCATTGTCTCATTTAAATGCAGTATAATTATGTACTCATATCTAGTTATGTATGAGGATTCATAGGGATATTTACATTTCTTCAAGACTTGTAAACTAAAATCCATATTATTTATACACAATCAATGTATAAAGGTGAGAAGCAGTCAGAAAAACTCTTACACCTCTATTCACAATAGGGTGCAACCAGAGTCTTGAAATCAGTGATCTACAACAATTCTGTAACATAACCAGGCATGCATTTCCAGAAACCCCCTACTCCAAAGGAATGGTATGTTCTTTGATTAGAACATATAGCTAGCTGTCTTCTTGGACACTCATCCCCCAATCAAATAACAATGTGGCTTTTTGTTAAAAATATCTAACATCTTGATTTCACCATCTAAAGTATATTCCATTTTTTTTTAAAAAGAAAAAAATGTCTGTACCAAGATTGCAGCTCTGCCATTTGCTGATGCTGTTGTCTATCCATAAATAGTTAGGATCCCAGAAGCCTCTTTATATTTTGAACTCTGTTTTTATACACGACGATAGTGTTTGTATTTTTCACCTGTTTGCCACTGTGACAATATACAAGACATGAACAACTGAAAAGGATGGATATGTTTTGGCTCATATTTTTAGAGGCTTCACTACATGGCCAGTGGCTGCATTGTTTTAGGCCTGTGGGAAGGCAGAAATATCATGGTTACAAGATTGTGGAATAGGCTAGGGGTGCAGCACAGTGGTACACCACTGGTAAAGCATGTGTGCAATGTGAGGCACTGAGTTTGACACTCTAGTGCCACACACACACACAAAAACATGTGGATTTGTGGAAGAGAAAAGTAGCTCATGAAGCCATGAAAGCGGAAGAGTCCAGGGACAAAATATATTCTTCAAAGGCACTCTTTCAATGCTTCCAGTGACCCATTTCCTCCAACCAGTCCCCACCCTCCACAGTTTCTACCACCTCCCAATAGTTTATTCAATTATTATTTCATCACTGTATTAATCCATCGATTAGATGATTAGATCACAGCCCTCATAATCCAGTCATTCCCCTACATCCCTACCTCTGAACACTGGATTGAAAACTAAGCCTTGTACATGCGAGTTTTCAGGGGACATTTCATACCCATACCACAACAGTGCTTTGGAAAATGCACTTCCTTCAAATCTTTTTGGAACTGCTATATGACAAACTATAATCCTCTTTATTAGACAAACACATATATTTTTAAACTTTTTGATACAGATTCCTCTCTACTTTGAACTGAGAAGTATAACAAATATATTTGAGGTTTTAGCAAAGGGTTGTACAGCCACATTATTAATTTGATTTTTCTCCATGAGCCTCTGTTCTGTATTTTATCTTTGCTCTCAGGCTCTGTCTTATGTTTGAAAGTTTTTCTATCTTAGCAGGTCAGAAATTAGAAACAATACAACCTAGTAAGCCTTTGCTTATTTCCTCTCTTTCTGACTGAAAACAGAACAATTTATTTCTGTTTATTTCTTTCTTCAGGTAATTTATCATATTGAATAGAAAAGAAGCTAAATGAAACTTCTGAAATTATATTTGGATATATGCTGGGATTGATCTATGAGCTCAGTAGCTACATTTTTTACCTTCCATTTTAGCACTGATGATAGAATTGCCAAAATCCTGCTACACTGCTATGGAGAGTGGACTTTGTATAGCCTCCATATTAATATTCTTGCTAATCTCCCAGCCTCCTCAAACATTCTCAAAATTGTACTTCCAGGATTCCAGTTCAGTGACAACCCCAATTTTTAGGCTTTATCATAGAGAACCTTACAGGAGCTATAACTGTTTCACATAATTATGTCTAGCAAAGAATCCAAAATTTGATGACCTAGAAAAAAATGGGAAATTCTTCTGATACCTGTACTACTAACTCTACTGACTCCTACAGTTAGCTTTTGCGGATGGCTGTGCTCAAGAGGAATAACGATAAATGCTTTGCTCACATGACTGAAAACAAAGTCTTTGAGTCTTTGGTTATCTTCCAAGTATCCTGTCTTTCCATACAGTGTCTTATTTTTAAGAATTCTCCAAATTATCTCTATACCAGTTGGATATCCTAGAGTTCATTCCAGTATGGCAATAAGACTCTAAAGACTCCAAAGGAAGAGTCCTTCAGTCCTATTTAAGTTTGAACTTGGAAAACTAGGCATGTAACTTCTGCCATTTCCTTCTTACTTCTTTCACTTTTCTTTCTGTTTTTTTATTTTGTATTTTTTTTTTTTTAGTTTGTAAAGCTTTGTACTGCAAGAGTTGTGTTCTGGGTCTCCTGCATGATACATACTAGGCCAGTACTCTACCACAGAACTTCACTTAGCCCCCTTTATTTATATTTATTTATTTGTTTGTTTGTTTATTTTCAGACAGATTCCCACTAAGCTGGCTTTGAACCCAGGAACCTCCTGCCTCAGCATTCCAAGTGACTGGGATTACAGATGTGTGCTATTGTTTGGCTTCATTCATTTATTTATTTTCATTTTTGCTTGTGCTATTACAAAAGCAATACAGAATCTATATACTTCTGTTATCTCTTTATCACAGACTTCTTCACAGTTTTTGAAATTATTGGAAGTATTTGGAAAGAAAAAATTGAAAATTCATTGCCTTGATATATTTCATTGTGTTTCTTAATCTAAATTCAAACTCCTTAATGTATCAAAAATGTGTTCTTTATAAAAGTAGTTGAAGAAGATTTTCTACCTTTATTTCCTAGCCAGATGTCCATTAATACTTTATATGCCAGCCACAAAGCACTACTTCCCACTTCCTGTGTTTCAAAATCCTCATGACACTTGGACATCAACCATATAATCTTTCTAAAAAATGCTTATCTTCTCTTTTCAACATGTTGATCCTTTAAATCATGGTTCAATTTTGCTTACTTTGTCAGAGACTGTTATTTCCTTATCTGTAGCTCCTGCAGACAGAGACAAGTGTGTTCTGTGCTTACTCATCACCTTGGATATGTCACTATGAAAACATTTATCCTGCCACATAGTGATTTATAATTTACCTTTCTCTCCTCTCAAACCTTTGAGCCATTATAACTTCACACATTAACCGATATGTAGCAAGCTGTTCTACACATAAGAGACATTCCATAAATGTTTTCAAAAATGAGTATTGGACTAACTTCATGAAAATATCCCTCATACATTTAAAAACATAGTCAGCGGAGCATGGTTTTGAATGCATATATTACCACCAGCTTGGGGAGGCGAGTCAGGAGGATGCAAAAATTGAGGCTAAAGGAAGACTGTAAAATTTAGTGAGATTCTAGCTCAAAATTAAAAAAAAAACTACAAAAGGGACAATGAGTGTAATTCAGTGGTGGAGCACTTGCCTGTTGTTGTTGTTGTTAGGTGCCCTCGAGTTGGTATCCGACTCATAGCGACCCTCCTAGGGTTTTCAATGGCTGACTGTTTCGGGATTGCCTTGGGAGTGGATTGCCAGGCCCTTCTCCCATTTTTGCGGTGCTGGGAATTGAACTCGGGACCTCAGAGACTACAGTGCAGCACTTTACCCACTGAGCTAAATCCCAGCACCCGGAGCACTTGTCTAGCATGTGAAAAATCCTAAATTCAACTCTACAGTATTGGAAAAAAAAAATACAAGTTAGCACGTGAAGTCAGGACTACTGTTATTAAAAACTATTGCCTTTTAAAAAAGAAAAAAGCCATCAAACTCTAAATGACATCTAGATTGAATTTATGTTTGATGTATTGTTTAGAACATTTGCAATACAACTGGACTAAGAATTCCCTCTTCTTTTTATATTGAAAATGTTTAATGTCCAACTTAATGTGTTTCATTCTGACATGTATTTCATTGTGACATTTCCATATATGCATTTCATTGTACATTGAGCAGAAAACTTCCCCCTTACCCTCTTGTGCACCTCCTCCCCCTTCACCCACCACCTCACCAAAAGCCTCTCTTCTATTTGCATTTCTTTTTGTGGGATTATTTTTCTATAAACCCTTGCATCCCAATTATGATTTAGGTCCAAACATTTTTCTGTAGCGATCTATAGTTTTACATTGTCAGTAGTGTTAAATTCTGTTACTACCAAAGAATTCCTTATTCTGAAGATGCACTTTTATGTATTTTTATAAGAAAATAGAACTAATTTTACATATTGGACTATTTAGATTTCCATTTTTTTTCAAATAATTTCCTTTAGCGTTAGTCTTCAAAGAAAGGACAAAAGTACTTCCAGTTCAGTACCTATGTGCTGACTGTAACCTTAAAATAAAATGCCAACTGTCCAATATACATTTGACATTGAAAGCATAATTTGAAAATATCTGGTTTTGATGGCTTTAGGATTAAGAAATGATGTGTTGGTTTTATTTATAAAATTGCTTCATACTACATACAAATCAGTGACTGACCAGCAAATATATTTCTTTGAGCTTACTGAAGCTTCATATTCTTTTGCCTTCAATCTGTTATCTTCAAAACAAATTGAAAAGACTGTTGTGGGAAAAAAAAGATTTCATTTTTGTTTTTTAAGCAGCTGTTATTGAACTCACTGGACTGAAAAATACAATAAATGTCTTCATTACACTGCCAAGCTATTCATCTGTACTGGAGTGAGGAAAGTGCTGTGCTAATTTCTTGAGAGCCCAACTGCTTTGTCAAAAAGTGGAAAGTATTGCCAAACTTGCATTACAAAGCATGTTTACACCAATCTGCTGCTAGAGAAATGAACTTGTTTTTGCAAATATTTATGTTTTACAGGGCTCAAAAGGAAAAGCAGCATATTTTAAGTGGGTGAAGGGAAGCACAAAGGTTATAATGGTCTCTTTATACATGTCTCCTGACATATTGACACAGAAAATTTTGATTTGTCATTACTGCCATTAGTGCTGTGGAGTGGGATCTTATTTGGGGGTGTTTAACACTGGAATTGGCCCAGGCCACTTGACAATGCAGTGTGACAGATTCCTTTGAGCTGGACATGACCATTGATTTCTTGAAGTAAAGCAGCTGTGATGACCAAGGAGAATTTGCCCTATCATTTTGGCAACAAAATAGGCATAACTACTTGGCTACTGTTGGGCATATAAGGGATATTTACCACTAGATAAGCAGCAACCAGTTGACAGCAGGTGGGACTGTTAGAGGGATTCCTCCTGGGGGTGCAGCTGCTCCCTAGTGTTGTCTGCCTGCCCCTCATTCTCCTATAGGCAAACCCCAATAAACTCCTGTTGCACCAAGTTTAACTTGAGGTGATCCTTTCTTTGTTTGTGCTCTCTGTGTGGCTGGAGAAATAAATGTTCCTTTTATGTCTCTCCAGTGAAAGTATTTAATGCAACAATAGTGAAGGAACAATCAGATCTATTGTGAATTTCAGGAAATAAGACCTCACAATATTGGAAAACTGGTAAACCACTAGATGGGAAACAGTGAAAAGAAAGACACAAATTCAATTGGATATAAAATTTTTTAAAAATTTACTAAAAATAATAATAATGAGAGTAATTTCCCAAGTTCCTCTAAGACTGCATAGATGTCATCTGTATTGTACATACAGCTTGCTACATGGACAGGAGGGAATCATGCAGGCAAAAAGCTGATGGGCAAAATAGCTAAATAATAAATATGCAGAAATTTTGAATTTAATAGCAGACAGACATGCTTCTATGACAATGTAAGTGGAAAATCACTTATATAAATAAATGTTTCCCTCTGAAATATATATATATATATATATATATGATATTTTCTGGATATCTCTTTATCACTGAAAATATACAGTTTATTTAGTTGAATCAGTGAATAGAAACTAATGTGTAACTTACACTTTTAAAAGATTTCTAAAATAATTTATAAATTTTTGTAATCTATGGGCGTAAATACAGTATTTGACATATGATTGATTCTTAAGCTTTATCAACTCTACTGTGACTATGTTCTCCATAGCAACTTCTATCATTCCTTCTGTAAAAGAAAATGTAAAAGGTGAAAAAAAGAGGAGAACTGGGTATATTTATGTCACACAAACAAAGTATCATGTTTGTCATTACAGTAAAACAATGTGAAAAATATACAAATGTTAGCTACTTTAAAATGTTCCCACGTGTCTGTCAGTTTGCTAATACTGTGGGGGCTTTGTGTGTTGCTGTGATGCTGAAAGCTATGCAACTGATGTAACAGATACCAGCGGGGTCACCAGTGGCAGACAGTTTTCAGCTAAGTTTCCAAAAAAGATGGACTAGGGAAAAGGACATAACGAACCCACACCTGAATAAATCAGCCATTGAAAACATTATGAACATCAGGGAAATACTGTCAGATATAGTACTGGAAAATGAGCCCCTCAGGTGGGAAGGCACACAAAAGACAACTGGGGAAGAGCTGCCTCCTCAAAGTAGAGTTGACCTTAATGGTGGGAATGGAAGAAAGTCCCATGTACCGCCATTTGCTGATGTGGCAAAACTCAAAATGAAAAGAAACAACTATAAACACCCATTAAGAATGGAATGTGGAATGTACATAGGATGAATCTAGGTAAAATAGAAATCTTCCAAAGGGAACTGGAGCATATAACCATTGACATTCTAGGCATCGGTGAGCAAAAATTTACTCTCATGGGCCAATTTCAATCAGATAATCATGTGTCTACTATGCTGGGAATTATAGATTAAAGAGAAATGGGGCTGCATTCATCATCAAAAAAGTTACTCTTATTCTATAAATCTACTGTGGAATCTGGGAAACTGCTTCTTAGGGCAACTCAGTTGCTTCTCCAGGAGTCTCCTTGGGACCATTTTATGAAAAGCAAAACCTAATAAATCTTAATTTTATGTCACTTTTAATTATAGTTTTTATTATCCAACAACTTGGGATCTGTCATTTCCATGGATGTGTCTTTTCGGAGGAGAGGTTGTTGTTGTTAGGTGCCTTCAATTAGGTATTTGATTCATAGTGACCTTATGTACAACAGGCAAAACACTATTGTCAGTGCTTCACCTCTATTCATAAGGTTTTCAATGGTGGATTGATTTCTGGGAGTGGGTTGCTGGGTCCTTCTCCCAAGCCTACATTATCTGGTGTTCCCAGGCGGTCTCCCATTCAAGTACTAACCAGGCCCTATCCTGCTTAGCTTCTGAGATCTGATGGGATTGGATGCAACAGGGTTACCACTGCAGGCGAAGAGAGGTACATACATCCTTTTATGTCCCTCCTTGTTCTCTGATTTCAAAACACCACTTATCACCAAAATACTTCCTATTCATTTGATTTTTAATAGGGTCAATAAAGTAATAGTATATGTTTTCACATTATAGTCTTTTCCTGAAAAAAATTTTACATGTCAGACTAGCTATGTATATAAAAGCAAAACTTATTTAAAAATGATAGGTGATGATATTTTAGGCTGTTGCTCAATTATCAAGCACTTAGTATATCACATTCAGTATTTTGATGATCATGTAATGCATTAGTATGCCAATAAAATATGAAATTTGATCCTTGTCTATTGATTCTAAATTCATTCAGGACCTTTGGGGTGAAGATGTGACTCCAGGAGAAAGAATGGAGGAAAAAGAGAATGATCATGCACACCAGAAAATAGATTATGAAAGACTAATGGGAGAAAGATGGTAGAAAGGGACACAGAGGTGAGTCTCTCAGAGAATTATCAACTGTGTTCAATGACACTGATATTGAATCTTTCTCTTTTTAAAATCTTTTTTTGAAATTAGGAGACACCAGATTTTGTAGTACATATGCCAATTTGTCCAATAAATATATATATATATAGCATCTTAAATCCACAAGATTAACTGATCTGACAAGGCTGTTTTGCCCCATTATGAACCTCATTATAAAATTCCTTGTGAAGGACTACACTTGTACTACATTATGAAAGAGTTTATTGTTTAGGAGTTTCCTGAGCTCAGTCAATGCATCAGATTCATCCATTTCTAAATTTCATTGTCTTGCCAGATATCTGATGTAGAGGTGATATTTATCACTGTTAAACAGTGTATTTGAAAAGGTTCCTTTGTCACTCAATCTGCATGGACTGTGTTGCAGTAAATTTCCATTAAAAATCACATAACTCATGATGTTGAAATATGGGAATATTGAGAAAAATGGTAGGGCAAAGACTCTCTTTCTTAATAAGGCAATTCCTATATCTTCAGTTGCAGCCATAGCCCTGTGGCATCCCATCCTGTCATATCTCTGAAGCTAAGCAGGGTCTGGCCTGGTTAGTACTTGGATGGGAAACCACCTGGGACCACCAGGAGCTGTAGACTTGGGAGATGGACCTGACAAGCCACTCCCAAAAATCCATCAGCTATTGAAAACACTATGATTAGCAGAAAAGCACTAACAAAAGTGTTTTGCCTGTTGTACGTAGGGTCGCTATGAGCCAGATATCTACTGGATGGCACCTAACAACAACAATATCTTCATTTTAATCTTTTTGTGCTTTCTATAAGTTCAGTTATGATTAAGCCATATCTAATTTTTAACTCTGATTATTCTGGTCATTTTGTCATCTTTCCAAGAGGCACATTCTTTTCTTTTCTTTCTCTCTCTCTCTCCCCCTCTCTCTCTCTTTCTTTCTCTCTTTCTTTCTATTTTTTTTTTGTAGCCTGAAGAAACTTCCCCATCTCAAAGCAAGATGATTCATTTCCTTTTAACATTTGACAAAAAGTGGACTAGTGTCAAGTTAAATGTGGATAGCAATTGTACCTTGATACATAACAGATAACTTACACTACTATGTAGCTCTAGATAAGGCAGTGCCTTCTTCATTTAAGATCAATATACTACAAAAACTGTGTGTATAAAAGAGATAAATAAGCAACCCCACTATTCCAACATCATAAAGGAAGATGTATATGAAAAATATAAAATGAAGCCTCCTCTCACAAAAGCAGGAATGGTTCTTTTTTCCACAGCCTGTAGACAGGTGAATTTCGATAATTCTCATTTTCCTCTGTCTCCCATATGCTGCTGATATTATGGATTGCTTGATGATTTACACAAATGTTTCTCCATCTGCATTTTGTATAAGTGGTAAATTTTGAATCTATTTTTGCATGACTAAAGCAAAAAGATAAAATGCAACAAGTTTATCATAGAGATCAATTCATTTTATTTATAAAACCACTTGTTATTACATTAAGAACTGACAATATTTTTCTTTTGAGATTGAGGTTGATTTTTATGTATATCTTTTCTGTTGCTACTGTACATGTATTTCTTTTGTGATTTGTTATGTTCCTGCTGTGTAAAATTATAAATAATTATAATTTTATGTTATTCCAGAAATTTCAAAAAACATACTGATCTAATAGATAAAGAAATCCTGACAGCATTAGTATGCTACATTTCTCCTTAAGGGAATGAAAGTGTTGGGAAATCTCTCACATGCAGTTATTTATCTTTCTTTTTAAAATAATTTATCACAATTGGGAAAAAAGTAGATTCTTTTGTTTCTCTTATCTACTGACATTTTCTGGACTAATTTTAATTAACTTTTATTTGATTTGACATCAGACTGCTCTGGTTAGTTTAAAATGTCAAATTTTAAAATGGTGACATTTTCTTGGAAAGAGCAAAGACCTGAATGAGTTAATTAGGAAGGACTGGTCACTCAAAGATTTCTGTGTAAAATGTGGTTCTTTGTGCAGATAAGACTATTGCCCCAAAAGGCAGCAGGATATTTCTTCCGTGGCAATGCCTGAAGGGGTCTACATAGGAGCTTGTTTCCACCGTTCCTCCCTGTCCTACAGGGAAACTGATCAATTTTTTTCTTTGAATCCAAATCACTGTTAGTACTAACATATAACTTCTTATACTCATTTTTAAAGTTATCAAGAACAGAAATGAGTCACAATATTGGTTTGCTTGACTTTTATAACTATGCTCAGCACATAGTGGGCTAGGATTTAGCTCAGTTGCTAGAGTTGTTCTCTGTGGGCTCAGAGGCCCTGGTTTTGATTCCCAGCATTGCAAAAATGGGAGAAGGACCTGGGAGCCCACTCCAGAAACAATCAGCCACTGAAAACCTTATGAGTATCAGACAGACATGGCCCAGTGCTGGGCAGTGTCTTTTTTTTTTTTTTTCTTTTTTTCTATTGTACGTAAGGTTTCTATCTGTTGGAATAGACTCAAGGGCACCTGGCAACAAGAAGCACATAGTAGTCCCTGAAAACATATTTCTTGAGTTAATGTTGAATAAGAACATGACTTGAAAATATCAATAAGGCAGCTGACATGGCAGCCCACTCCTGAAACAATCCCAAAACAATCATTGAAAATCATATGAAGAGCAGAGAAGCACTCAGAGAGCTGGGCAAGGTACAGGGTTGGGTAATGTTTCATTTTGTTGTACACAAGATCACTATGAGCCAAACCCAACACTCTGGCACTAATAACAACAATAACAAAAGAGAGAAAACAGTTGAAAACTTTACAGAAAATATTTGCTATTAAAACAAATGATAACTTAAGCTTCACCTAACTAAAACTAGTTGAACATATGCTGCTTAATTTTGAAGATGAATTCATGAAACAATTAAAATGTAAGCACTTAAGAGTTTATGAAAGAGTAGGGCAGAACTGCAAACCTGGAGAGTGGGCAGAACCACCTTGCTAATATGAGTGAGATAAATGAAATGGAATGAATGTGACCCTTATTAATGTTGGATAACAAGGCATATCATTTGATGCTTTTGCATATAGAAAGATATCTGCTTAATTTTTTGCATGTGTGTGTAGTGAAAGATATTCTAAAATGAAATGAAAGTAGTCGGTTTATTTTTCATGCATTTAAGATAATAGTAATGAATAAGATAGCTTCCCCTATCTTGTCTTATTCTTTAATATTTTGAGGAAATTTAAACTCAGCTAGTAAAAATGCTTATTAAGGGATTAATATAATTAATACATTTAGAACAAATTCCAAAATATAGCAGATGTACTTCAAATTAAATAAACCTCAGACATAACTAAGCTTTTATTTAAAATGGGCATGTGATAATTTATGGAATGTTTTAATTCATTGTATGGGTATATATCTTAAATATTGCATCTAATCTAATTTTTGTATGATCTGAAAGTCAGGAGAAAGAAAGAAAAAAATAGAGGCAAAGAAAAAGACATTTGTTTCAATGGCAAGAATTCACAGACATGCAAAATAATTGAAATCTCTATTAACGTTACTATTTGGACATTTTTAAAGCTCAAGTGGAGACATAAGGCAATTTTGCATGCACTTAGGGTAGATTTCTTAAGTGATGCAATGAACACAGCATTATACTACTATTGTCATAGCCATAACTCAGGCATGTAATCTGTAGAGCCTTTCCTTCTACTTCACCCCTACCAGATGATACTTATGAGGTAGAGTTCTGGCAATCCAACCCTTCAGCCATAAGTAGATGATAGTTCCAGAGTTACAGTAGGATCATTAAAAAAGGTACAACTATGACCTTTGCTGTGACTCCTAATTTAAATGCAATCAGATGTGTCTAAAGCTTTGATTTCCAAAACTGCCAACATGAAAACCCTACCTGATTTCCACTCATTGAATTTTCAAACCAGCTGGGCGTCAGTGAAATTATTTTATATCCCTGCTGGGATATAATGAAATGATTTTTCACCTGGTTTGAAACTCATGCAGATCTGCATGAAATGGAAACTGAAGTGAAATACATGAGGTGTCAACCACAGGAACCACTGCCAATATATATATATTTCTTTCTCAACTTATTACTAACTCGAACAGCAGGATTCACACTTGTATAATCTCTGCAGGCCTGCAACAGTAGTTAATCTCACAGACTATTTGAGGGCAATTGGGCATCGTGATCACAAAGAAAGGCTGTTACTAATTTTATTCAATGTAATGCTGGCTATTGATTTAGTAGGTTACATATAGTGTGGATGGACATTGTAGATTAAATTGTCATAAGTCATACTATCAAAATCAATATTGTTTTCTTTTATCACCTATTGAAATATTAGGTTATTTTAAGCTTCCAAATTAAGAAATGCCAAATTAATATTGAGAGCAATTTTATATTTTATTTTGAGTCTGAAACAGATATAGTTTCTGACACATTTGCTTTTATATTTTTAAAAAATATGAGCAGAATAAATCAGAACATTTCTCTGAACACTTGAATCATTGAGAAATTTATTTTGGATTAATGGATTGTATGTGTCTTTAAGAAAAACATAAATAACACAGGTCTAAGCAAAGATAACCTTCAGGCATACCATTGTGGAGTCCAATCCTGTCAAATCTTGGAAGCTAAGCAGTGTCAGGCCTGCTTAGTTCTAGGATGGGAGACCACCTGGGAGCACCAGGTGCTTTAGGCTTGTGAGAAGAACCTGGCAACCCACTTCCAAAAAAAAAATCAGCCATTAAAAAACCTTATGAATAGCAGAGAAGCACTGACAATAGTGTTTTACCTGTTGTATACAGCGTCACTATGAGTTGGACACTGATTCCACCACACATAAGAACAACAGCAAACAAAGATAACTAATTTATTGGAACACTTGATTCTTTTCATGAAATTTACTTTTTGATTTAAAAATATAATTTATTTATTTCAGCATTGTTCTTTCTTTACCACATCAGCAAAATTGTTATTGTTCTTGATATAGTAATGGGAGATTGAACGCAGGCCCTTACACATGCTAGGCAAGTGCTCTACCACTGAGATGCACGCTTATGCTTGTGTTGTTTGTTTGTTTGCCTTGAGACAGGATCTCAGTAAATTATGCAGGCAGCCTCTGGCTTGGAGGTGGAGATCCTCCTGCCTCAGCTTCCCTAGTTGTTGGGATTACAGGCAGAAGCCAGGCCACCTGGCTATAAAAGACTTTTATATAATGGTAAAATGTATCAGTTATGTCCATTTCACAGGTCTGGAATTTAGCTCAGTTGATAGAGTGCTTACTCTGTACTCTCTGAGGTCCTGGGTTTGATCCCCCAGCACTGCAAAAAGGGGAGAATGATCTGGCAGCCCATTCCCAAAAGAATCACAAAACAATCAGCCACTGAAAACTCCATGAAGAGCAGAGAAGCCCTGACATAATCTCAAGCATGGCATAGTGTCAGGAGGTGTTTCATTTATTGTACATAGGGTCTCTCTGAGGCAGATCCAACTCAATGGCACATAAAAACAGCAATATATATGTTTCAGACTCCACAGGTAAAATTGATTTAGAATATGCACTTAGTTTTAGTAGACAAGGTCATCTTGGCTTTACCCTATTAGAAGTGACCTGAAATAACATCCCTTTGTAATAACCTTTTGCTTTCCCCATGAATGATGTCTATGATGCCAGCAACAACTCGTCATCTATCATTAGTGTCTAATGCATTAAATCTGTTCTTAGGGTGATCGATGAATGCACATGGGATATTCTCAAGGTCATACCTTGGCTCTCACACAATTGTTCTAATTTTTTTCAGTTTCAGATTGAACGTGTACATGAGTAGTTGATCCGACCCACAGTCAGCACCTGGTCTTTGTCTGACATTCGATATTGAGCTTTTCCATCTTCTCTTTCTACAAATGCCATCAATTTGATTCCTGTATGTTCCATCTGATGAATTCCACGTGTATATTTGCTATTTATGTTGGTGAACAAGTGTATTTCCAATGAAAAGATCATTGATCTGACAAAATTCTATCATGTGATCTCCAGCACCATTTCTGTCACCAAGGCTGTATTTTCCAAAGATTAAGCCTCCTTCTTTCTTTCCAACTTTTGCATTCCATTCACCAGTAATTATCAGTATATTGTTGTTGTTAGGTGCCATCGAGTCAGTATCCAACTCATAACGACCCTCTGTACAACAGGGGAAACACTATTGTCATTACTTCTCTGCTGTTCATAGGGTTTTCAATGGCAGATTGATTTTTGGGAGGGGGTTGCCAGGTCCTTCTCCCAAGCCTACAGCTTCTGGTGTTCCCAGGTGGTCTCCCATCCAGGTACTAACCAGGCCCGACCCTGCTTAGCTTCCAAGATCTGATGGGATCGGATGCCACAGGGCTATGGCTGCAGGCTATCAGTATATGCTCATTACATATTTGATATCTATCAGATTGCAGGAGCTGGTAAAAATCACCCCTACCTTCATTTGTGGCTTTAGTGGTAGGAGTTATCTTAAGGTAGTCAAATTGGTATAGGATTAACTTGTTGTTAGATGCCTTCGAGTCAGTATCCAAATCATAGTGACCCTGTGTACAACAGACAAAACATCATTGTCATTCTTCTCTGCTATTCATAGTGTTTTCAATGGCAGATTGTTTTTTGGGGCGTGTGTTGTCTTGTCCTTCTCTCAAACTTACAGCACCTGGTATTCCCAGGCACTCTCCCATCCAAGTTCTCTCTAGGTCTTGTAGGGAAAAATTGGGAGGAAATTGGTAAAAACTCCCAAACTGGGAAAATGGCGATTGAATATCTGGTTTGTAAATTAGAAATCTACTTGGTTGCATGTTTGTACAAAACCCTTCCTGATTGGACAATTGGACTGAAAGCTGATTGGCTCAGGCCATTCCATGGGCGAACTATATAAAGAGCTGCGCTGTGGCAGCTCAACCTTTTTTTGGCACGGCCTTTCTGGCATCCCTTTCTGCGCCTTCTCGCCTGTTCCTGCCAGGACCACAGATGAGGACGCGCCTCTCCCGCTGCTCTCCCCCAGACCTTCGGTGAGGAAATAATGCTCTCCCGCTGCAATCCTCAACAAGGAAAAGAACCTGCTTTCCGTCTGATCACCAAGGAAGAGGCAGCTGTCTCCTCCTGACCACCGAGACGACCAACACAGGTGTTTGCCCCTGGAAGGCAAAAGTGCCTGAGGCTTTTCCTTTCTCCCGTCTCCGCCGGGGTCTGGAAGGCCGCGGGAGTCTGCGCCCCTCACCTGAGGGTCCCGAGTGAATTGTGTTTAGTATCTGTGTGCGCGGCAGCGCAGCCCATCCGAACCTTCAGGCAGGACTGGGAGGCGAGCACCCCACCTAGATTTGGTGCCCGAACGTGGGGCCCAACATAGTTGGTGCCCAAACAGGGACCCAACAGGTCTGACCCTGCTTAGCTTCTGAGATCTGACAGGATTGGATGCCACGGTGGTATGGCTGCAGGCATATGAATCTATGTTGTTGTTGTTGTTGTTGTTAGGTGCCGTCAAGTAGGTATCCAACTCATAGCGACCCTCTGTACAACAGGGGAAGCACTATTGTCAGAGCTTCTCTGCTGTGCATAGGGTTTTCAATGGCAGATTGATATTTTGCGAGGGGGCTGCCAGGTCCTTCTCCCAAGCCTACAGCTTCTGGTGTTCCCAGGCGGTCTCCCATCCAAGTACTAAGCAGGCACGACCCTGCTTAGCTTCCAAGATCTGACGGGATCGGATGCCACAGGGCTATAGCGCAGGCTTATGAATCAGGTACTCCTCCCTAAGCTTGGTGGACCTCATACAATGTGTTGTGGATCCAAATAGAAGGGAAGATTCCAGAAGCCACAGCAGTATCTTTTCTATATACCAATAACAATGTGGTTGAGAAATAAATCAGGAAAACAAACCCATTTAAATACATTCAAAAAGAATAAAATACCAAAGAATAAACCTAAACAAGGAGGTAAAGGACCTGTACAATGCAAACTTTAAAACACTGAAGAAAAATTGCAGACTATTGTAGAAAACAGAAAGATCTCTCATGCTTATGGATCAAGAGAACTAATATTGTAAAAATGGCTATATTACCAAAAGCAACCTACAGATTTAATGCAAGCCTTTTCAAAATTGCAATATTTTTTCAACAGAAATAGAACAAAATGTCCTAACATTCACATAGAAATGTATAAGACCAGAATCACTAAAAACAATCCTGAGCAGAAAGGGAAATGCAAGAGGCATCACAATACCACCTGACTACAAATTAAACAACAGAGCCATAGTAACAAAACCAGCATAGTCCTGGCTCATAAACTGACATGTAGACCAATGGAATAGAATAGGGACTCCAGAAGTGAACCCATGTCACTACAGCCACCTGAAGTTTGACAAATATGTCAAAATATAATTTGGGGAAAGATTCTTCAAAAATTGGTGGCGGTAGATAAGGACATCCTCCTACAGAAGACTGAAACTAGATCCTTCTCTCTTCCCTTGTGTGAAAATTTGCTCAAAATGGATCAAAGACTCTAGAATATAAGGCCTGCACCTTTGAAAGTCCAAGAGAAAAACATGGGAGAAACACTTCAAGACAGCGACAGGCAAGGGCTTTCTGAAAAAGGACTTCAACAGTGCAGCAAACAATAGCAAGAATTGTCAAATGGGAAGACATGAAATTAAAGAGTTTTTGCACAGAAAAGAGTACAATTATCAGCATGAAGAGACAGCCTACAGAATGGGAGAAAATGTTTGCCAGGTATACATCAGATGGGGAATTATTATCTAGCATACATAAATAGCCAAAAGAACAATGAATATAATAATAATGGGCAAATGAACTGAACAGACAATTCTTTGAATTCAAAATCAACAGCCCTATCACTAAGTCTGAATAGCAGTCACCTAATGTATATTTTCTCCATAGGATATATCATTTGTGACTAGAAAGCCTAGACAAGATTTTAGTAGTCTTGCATGTAATTTTAAATAGCAAAATAAATAGTAGCACAAAAATGTGAAAATGTGTCATTAAGTAAACTGTGAGAGGACACTTTTATGGCAGAAGCTTTGTTGTCTATAGTCTGATACATTCTTTTCCACTATAAAGATTTGACTAAGAGATGATCAAATTGAGCTTAAAAATTTAAATAAATTAATTTCCACCAAACAGATGATTTGCATAATTTCTCTTGGATTTATTGGCAGTATACTATTGAACAGATGATTTCCATAAATTTAAGATATGAATCATTGAAGTGGAAGTGAATTCTAGGAAAATGACAGAATGAACAAGATTCCCTTCCATTGTACACTTTCTAACTTCTATTACCTTCTGGGTCAAATGGCTTGGGGAATGTAGGTACTTGACAATAAACCTGAGTTCTGAGATGTCAAAGGGACACACTAGTTTCTAGAGGAGTGTATAAGAGAGACATATGATATGACTAAAAGGAAATGGAAGATTTTGTAAGATACTTGTGAGAAACATTATCTGTGCTCAAGTAGATGAGTATATGGAGTCTTTATTGGACACTCAATCTCCTATAACTTAAATATAGCAATTAAAACCAGAAAATAACAAATAACAACAACAGTAGGGTAGCACTGGAAAATTGTCCTTACTTCTCCTTGTCTCTGAAGCTGAGATCTAGGATTCTAGGCTGAGATCTAGCAAGTTTCTTCCAGATACAACAGAAACCTCACAGCATGGATTCTTTCACTAATAGTGGTTCTCTCTTAGAGAAACTATTTTCCTTTAATTACTTATAGGACCCTGATCAAATAACTGGTAAGCTTTTAAACTTTACCACATGGCGAAGACACCTAGGCCATTTAGCCCAAAGAAACAGAGAATTCAACAATTACACAAAGCAAGGATTTATCCTGTTTGACCTCACCTCTCCATCCCAGACAATGGAGAGAATGGTTTAATAACTATCAGGCAGTGCCCAGGCAAAGATTTCTAAGTTGATTCTGTAGTTGTTATTAGGTGCGGTCGAGTCGGTATCCGACTCATAGCGACCCTCTGTACAACAGGGGAAACATTATTGTCAGTGCTTCTCTGCTGTGCATAGGGTTTTCAATGGCAGATTGATTTTTGGGAGGGGGTTGCCAGGTCCTTCTCCCAAGCCTACAGCTTCTGGTGTTCCCAGGTGGTCTCCCATCCAGGTACTAACCAGGCCTGACCCTGCTTAGCTTCCGAGATCTGACGGGATCAGATGTCACAGGGCTACCGCTGCAGGAAGTTGATTCTAGAACAGAGAAAACTGAAAATCTGTGGCAAACGGAGATCTATACTAAAACCCACGCTGAAAGGCCATCTGAGCCGATATAATGGAAAAAACATTATAATTGCCAAAATGGACACAGCAGTTAAAGAGGGCATGATGGATCGGGGAACACACAGAACACATGGTCTGGGAAAAATATGTCCCAAAGAAGGAAATTAAAAATTGAGTAATAAAAATGATAAATAAAAGTTTATTTAAGAATCTTACTCTAAATGTTTTAAAGATTTGTCAATTAAATCCTTCCATAGGATCTGATATGACATTTTTAAGGTGATAATCAATGATAATCAGAAGAAAATCATTTTCCTTTCTTTCTACAAGTCAGTTTTTTCCTAAGACACAACAAGTATCTTTTTGCTACTTGCAGGTAATCATCCTATGGCCAAGGAGGTGGAAGAGGATCCTGAAGACGGGAAGGAATCATGTTCCCAAATGACCCATCAGAGGGCCATGTCTGCATACCCAGCAACTTCATTCTTCGAGGTCCAGAGGACAGAGAACTTCCACATAGATTTCTGAATATTTGAAATAGCCAAGGGGATGTTTGAGTTTATGAATTCAAAGAGATTTTTCAAATGTTCAACAGTTCATAGAAAAGGAATAAAATATTGAAATGAAGGTGGCATTTTATCAGAGTTGAAAAACCCAGCTTAAGCTGATTTTGAAGATATAGGGAATGTCTATATTCTAAAACAGAGACTAAAAAGTTAGGAGAGAAAAAGAAACTCAGTGGTTATTTATCCTGGGATCTTTAAAAAATAACTTGGGTTATGGATAGCAGTGACGAAGTTGATTTGTAATTTATATTTAGAATTGCCTTCAGATGATAGACTTTTGAGTGTCTGCCCATAAACTATTCAGGTAAAACTAATTTTGGAGCTTTAATGTTCTCCATATATTCTTCATCTGACACAGATACAGAATCTATAGTTAGATATTTTTAATTGAAGGACAGGTACAATGAACATGTTATGAACTATAAATGGTTAACTGGCCTCAAGCTGTTCAACTGTGACATCCAATCCCATCAGATGTCGGAAGTTAAGCAGGGTTGGGCCTGATTAGTACTTGGATGGGAGACCACCTGGGAATTCCAGGTGCTGTAGGCTTGGGAGAAGGACCTGACAACCCACTCTCATAAAACAATCAGCCACTGAAAACCCTATGAATAGAAGAGAAACACTAACAATACTATTTTGCCTGTTGTATGTAGGGTGGAAGTGAGTTAGGCCAACTCAAGGATACCTAACAACCCTAACAAGGGTGCATTCACTACTTTTTTATGGAAAACATAATAATTTTTAAATTCTTGGAGTATGTATTGGATTTCAGCACTCAGAAATACTAACCGTTATTATTAGGGTGCATGCTGTTTATTAAACAATGTAGAGAAAAACAAATCATTGAACTAGTATTGGCACTATCCTAGGAGTATTGAACTGCAGCTAATTTAATCATTTTGCTGTACTGCCCACTTCTTTTCAACACCAATATACTAAGAAATATTGTAATATGTTTAAAAACTTTGTATTCTACTAAAATAGTACATAAGCCCTTCTAAAAAACAAAAAACAAAAACAAAAACAACATAATGTCAACCCCAAGTGCTCTGGTGCATGCCTGTAATCCTGGTCTCTTGGAAGGCTGCGGCAGGAGGATAGAAAGTTCAGGGGCAGAGGCAGCCCACATAACTTAGCAAGACCCTCTCTCAAAATAAAAAGTAAAATGGGGTTAAGTCTGCAACTCAGTGACAGAACACTGCCTAGCCTGTGTAAGGCCCTGGGTTCAAACCCCCAGTACCAGAAATATACTTTTAAAACTTGAAAATGAACATGAAAACTTCCAGTTCATACTCTGAGTAAACATATTGCACTCTCCTTCCTTCTAAAAAGCATTGCAAAATTAACTTCTTTTAAAGCTATAGGATAAAGATTACCTCTTGATTTCATGACTTTTATAATAAGCATTTTAGACTTACGCTGGCTGGGATTTAGCTCAGTTCGTAGAGCACTGCGCTGCCGTCTGTGAGGTCCCGAGTTCAATTCCCAGCAATGCAAAAATGGGAGAAGGACCTGGCAATCCACTCCCAAGGCAATTCCAAAATAGTCAGCCATTGAAAACCCTATGAGGGTCACTATGTGTCAGATACTGACTCGATGGCACCTAACAACAACAACAACAACAACAATAATCACCATAGTCACACTGGATTACTTTCAGTGAATCTTCTAGAAAACAGTAATATAATGTACTTGCTTTATGTCAGTAAGAACTAAATATATCTAAGTGAGGCATGTGCTTTACTTTCCAGAGCTTCCAACAATGAATACTTATTAAGACAATCAAATGATGTTAGGTGCCCACACTACCTAAGGGTTGGTCTGTGTGCTCAGCACTTACTTATCAGAGAGGAGGGTTTCTTCTTCTTCACAAGTAAATAGAAGTATAGGTTTTGTTTTTAAAGAAATATATTAGAAACTAGATATTTTCTAAAATTGCAAGAAATTTAAGGTAAAAGGGGCTAGGAGAACAATAGAATAAAGAACTGGACCTGAAAGTGCCAGTGGTAACTGGCAGCCTAACCTCATTTTGCCTGTAGCGGTAGCTCAGTGGCATCCGATCCCGTCAGATCTCCGAAGCTAAGCGGGGTCGGGCCTGGTTAGTACCTGGATGGGAGACCGCCTGGGAACACCAGAAGCTGTAGGCTTGGAAGAAGGACCTGGCAACCCCCTCCCAAAAATCAATCTGCCATTGAAAACCCTATGCACAGCAGAGAAGCACTGACGATAGTGTTTCCCCTGTTGTACAGAAGGTCGCTATGAGTTGGATACCGACTCGATGGCACCTAACAACAACAACAACAACCTCATTTTAATGACATGGATTCTGCAAGCAGATTGAGCATGGTTCTGACGATGACTCTACCATTGACTAGGTCTGTGATTTGGAGCATGTTGCCTAAACACGGACTTCTCAGTTACTGTATCTAAAATGGCCGTAACAATATAACCCTTTGATTTGGTCATTATGAAGATTGAGCTAATATTTCCAGAGTAGTTAGAAATGTGTAGAGGTTGCATTATTTATGTAAGTATATGTTCATCATATAATAGAAGACAAATACCTTTTCAAGTGCTGTTATTTTTTATTCCATCTGTTTTTTTATGTGGTATTGCTATGGTTCAGCCTTAGTCTACAGAATGGCTTTCTCTGATTTTTTGATAAGTTATTGGTCACATAGGGTTATACCAGCACTCAATAAAGACAGAATTGTGTCTCCCTGGTTATCAATTAGTTTAAAATTTAATGTAATGATATTTATGTTCTTAAAACTCCTATCAAGAATCTAGTGGTGGCCTCATCTACTATAAACAGTGCATATTTTTTCACCCACAAATTCCTCTTTTCTCACATTTTACTGGAACAAACCAAGGACTATCACAAATTAGAAACAAAGTCCTGTGCAATAAGTAAATTGACATTAACATTTATTCACTTTGTAAAGTAGTTGACTGTGTGATTGTAATTGTATACTTGGAGAAAATGTTCCACAACTCATCTATTTTATATAATTGACATGATAAGTAATTTGCTATTTCTTAAACTAGAGTCAGTTCAGGGAACACATGACTAGAAAATTGTTACTATACACAAAAATAAGGTCAGTATTTGAACTGCAATACATTAATTCCTAAAGCCTAATAACTGGAAAATTGCAGTAGACATACCCTGTATGAAAACATACACATTACTATAATAAAGTGGTTTGTCAAATAACCCTCAAAAATTAAGTATGAAATAAAGCTGCTTATATAACTCACAGTTTAGAATGACAAAAATTCAAAGTAAACAACTTAAGACAACACTGATGATGTGTTGTCACTGATAATGAAGATTTTTCCTTGAAAATTGTAGAATTTTAAACTGTGAGCAGATGTTAATGCAAGATATAAACTTGGTAATGTTGCCACCTTCTATATCACAGCCATAATTTTATATACACTCAATCTTCATAGTTTGTGGTTTTTCTACTTGTGAATTCATTCCCTTACTTAAGTTTAGTTCTGTCTTCAAGATCAATACTCCCAAGGCTTCCACAATAATTTGGGGTCATGAGTAGATTGGTGAAAAAATTTTGAGTAGGTAAAAAGTATGCTCTCCCAGCTGAGATCGATCACAGTGGCTGCTCTCTTGTTTCAGCTGTCATCTGTAAGTGTCCTTTCACAGTTTACTTAATGACACATTTTCACATTTTTGTGCTATTTTTAGTGATTGTGCTATTTAAAATGACATGCGACCAGAGTGCTAAAATCTTGTCTAGGGTTCCTAGTCACAAAAGGTGTATCCTATGGAAAGAATATGTGTCAGATGAGCTCTACTCAGGATTAGTTATAGGACTGTTGACCTTGACATAAAGGTTGATGAGTCAATTACCTGATTCATCCTGAAAATAAAAACAAGAATTTCACTGATCTGTACATGTGTTGCTCTGGAAATTTCTAAAATAACATCTATAGTGAGTTCTGAAGCCATGAAAAAGATAGAAAGTGGTGAAATTTGTAATTCACAGGATAAAAAGCATTAAAGAAAGTTTACTAGGAAGCATTGTTGAAAGCTGAAAAGAAATGTTAGGTCATGTTACTCAGGGTTAAGTAAAATGTCAGTAAAGAAAAAAATTATTATACAGGAACACGTCACATAATTGACTATTTGTAAGAAATATGTGTTCATTGAAGTATTTTAAAATAGAAGACATGAAAAATAAAGTTATTTGTTGATCACTTGATGCAAATGTAACTAGAAACTCCTTTCTTCCAGGAGGTATTTCAGTATTTCCTGATAACATTTGTATTTATTATGAACCTATTAGATTACTAAGTATCATTAATATTTTAGGATTATATATATTTCTAAATTATAAAATATTGATTATGTGTATTATCCATATATCTTATATATAAATATCCCATATATAATGTGTGTGTATATATATATATATATATATATATATATATATATATATATATATATATATATATGTATGGAG
>VMDO01022395.1:10586-33643 GCA_007922755.1 Pedetes capensis | reverse complement strand
CCTTTGATTTTTGCTTAGTTTTTATTAAAAGAGTTGCCAAGTGGGGCAGGTGAGTGGAAAATGAGATGGTGAAAATGAGCAAAGTACACAATATGATTGTATGAAAATACCATAATGAAGCTTATTGTATTGTACAGTAATTATATTTTTTAAAAAGAGCATTGCCAAATAGCATTAAATATCTTTTCAGTATCTATTGATAAAATCATGCTATTTCCCCCTATTATTTATTAATATAATTTATGTTGATAGATTTCCTGAATTTAAATCACCTTTACATTCCTGAAATAAATTCTACTTGATTAGTTAAGATTCAGCTGTGATTCCACATTTTCCAGCCTTTTAAAAAATTATTGAATATAACATATACCAATGATGTTTTATAATATTTATATATAGCTTTAGCAACTAATATCTAATTAAATGAATGTCACTGCTAAGTCCCCAAAGTAGAACATTATTGGAGAATTAATGTTTAGTTCTTTATAGCTCTGGTAGATTTCAGCAGTGAATCCATCCAGTCCTGGGCTTTTCTTTGTTGGGACACTGTTTGTTACTGTTTCTGTTTCATTGCTCATTACTGAGTTAAGTTATATATATATATATATATATATATATATATATATATATATATCTCCTCTTGGTTCAAACTTGGTAGGTCACCCGTGTCCAGAAATTTATCTGTTTCTTCTAGGCTTTCCAATTTATTAGAATATAAGTTTTCAAAATACTCCCTAATGATCCTGTGGATTTCATTGGTATCTGTTGTAATGTCCCTTTTATCATTCTATTTTTATTGAGTCTTTTCTCTCTCAAATCCTTAATTTGGCTAAGGATTGGTTAATCTTGTTTATCTTTTCAAAAAAGAAATTATTTTTCATTGCTCCTTTGTATTGTTATTTTAGTCTCCATTTTACTAATTTCTTCCTTGATTTTTACTATTTCTTCCCATATGCTAATTCAGATAATTTTTTGTTGGGAAATTGAGTTTACTTGGACATTTTAGGCAGGTATAAAAGAAATAAGAGAAGCTGTATTTGAGGAGTTTGGGCCAGTAAGTTTTCATGTGAGTATTTCTAGACTGTCTGAATCAGGAATGTGAGGAAAAAAATATTGGACTACCTGCTTACTCTATCTTTGTTCTCCAGACTAATCTCATGAGAATAAGGATCTTTCATGTTATGCTTGATATTATCTGCCCACTTAGAAAAGCCCTCCACCTTTAATCTGGACTGGAGGAAGAGGCTGTATTTTTTACATAAGACCAATATTTTGAAAATTAACAGTTCATGCAGGATTCTGTGGCATACACCTATCATCTCAGTGACTCAGGAGGCTGAGATTGGAGGATTGCAGTTTTGAGGCCAGAGGCAGCCTATGCAACTTAGTGAGACTCTGTGTCAAAAAAATGTGAGGGAGTAGGGGGTCACCTCAATGGTGGAGCATTTGCCTAGCATGCATGAAGCTCTGGGTTGAAACTCCAGTAATGAAAATAAAATAATGATTTATTCAGCAAATATTTATTAATTGAGGTACTCCCTCCACAAACCCTAGATAATTCTTCTTAAGATGTCAATATAACTTATTTGTTGATATATCTGATTATATGTTCATTTCTTAGGAATAACAACTCTTTTATTCACCCCGCTCTTTAACGGCTAACATAAGATTCTGGTGTAATAAATGTTTAGCAAATGCTATATATACTCAAATCTAATTCACACTTTCAACAGTTTTAGAGGACTAAAAAATCAGTTGTAGAGTAGAATTAGGTACAGATTAGATTTCTGATCAAGAGCTTTTTTTGGGGAAAATAATAGAACTGCTGTACATGTTATAAAAACAATACAATGCAATAGTATGGATTAGATTCCAGTATGGGTTAGAATTGAGAATATATGGTATATGTTGGCTTATACATATTACATATTGCATGCAGCAGGAACTACATTAACCACAATCTCTATTACCCTTCAGTCAGCAAACTTGACCCAAAGATTAGGTCAACTTGACTTTGATCTTATCTCCTAAGAAGAAATCATTGCAGAATGTGCTTAGATTCCCAGCGTATAGAATATAATTTTTAATCCTGTATTAGCTGGTGATATTATTTTATAATTACATAAAGCTTATACCATCAGAGTGATGGCAGCCAACTAGAGTAACAAGTATGGACAGGTCCAAAAATACCAGTCACGAGTATTTAAACGCTCACTTTTCTGGATTCTTTCTTGGCCTGGGTATTTTATACATAGTTGAGATGTTAATAATAGATTGAATATTTGAAATAGTTTTCCTACATATGAAATGAAATTAATGAATCAGATTGGTTTTTGAAAAAAATGATGTCAAGTTTTCATGTTCCGTACTGTGGCTCTTGGGTCATGTCGCCACACACCATCATCTTTCTTGCCTCCATCACTTTGCATACCATTAGGTTATCTCCACTGACTCTCCTCTCCTGTGACCCTGCACATTCTCACGTAGTGAGTGAATCCTTGTTTTGTGATCATTATTTTATTTATCTTATTACTCTGCTTGGACTGAAAGCTTCTGTGCAAGTGACTGAACTTTTTCTTTTCTTTTTTTCTTTTTATGCGGTACTATGAACTCGTGGTCTCAAACTCACTTTGCAAGTGCTCTATCACTGACTTGCCCCCCTAGGATTCTCACTGAGACCCCCAGATACTCCCTAAGTTTTGCAGGCTGCCTCTGGCCTTGAACTTGTATCCTCCTGCTTCTGCCTCCTGAGTTGCTGGGGTTACAGGTGTGTGCCACTGTAAATGACCTGAGCTTTTAATTTTCTCCACATTTGTAATGCCTGGGATATACAGTCAGCACACAGGAGGTAGATACTCAATTGCAAAATTTTCCCATACACTCTGAATTTTTCTGCCATAATTTGACGTGTATTTGACTCATTCTGGTCAATTGTATTGAGGAATCTGTGATGGTTAGCTTTCATTGTCAACAAGATTAAGGGATTCTTTGGATATGTGAAGCACATCTCTGTACTTGTCTGTGAGGGCATTTCTAGGAAGATTGATAAGTCCAGCAGTAATGAGAGCAAGAGATCCGCCCTGAAAGTGATCTGATGCCAATCAGTGAGTGGGGCTCAGTAAAGAGGAAGTGAGGAGGAGAAAGGAAACCAGCACACGCATGGAACAGGCTTAAAAACTCTTCTGGAGCAGCACGCCTCTCTCTCTCAAGGCCACTGCCTGAAGACAACAGATAACAGCCCCTCAGCTTCCACGTGGATTCAGCATCAGATTTCCAGGTTGCCTCCAGACCTTGACACTGGAGACTCTTCAGGTTCCCAGCTCTGTCACTGAGTGGCTCTAGTCTAGTGCAGCTTGTGGAAGTACCCTGCTTCATCCTGTCAGCCAATAAATCTCTCTCTGTGTGTGTGTGTGTGTGTGTGTGTGTGTGTGTGTGCACATACACATATAAACACACACATATACATATATGTGTGTATACATATCTCATATACCTGTAGCTGTGCCACTGTGATGTCCGATCTCATTAGATCTTTGAAGGTAAGCAGGGTCAAGCCTGGTTAGTACTTGGATGGGAGATTGCCTGGGAACACCAGGTGTTGCAGGTTTGGGAGAAGGACCCAACAACCCATTCTCAAAAAAACAATCATCCACTGAAAACCCTATGAATAACAGAGAAGCACTGACAATAGTGTTTTGCTTATTGTACATAGGGTTGCTGTGAGTGGGACTCGACAGCACCTAACAACAACAAAAAACACCATATCTCATACGTTATGTATAATATGGGCATAGAAGCACTCTACCCCTGTGTACTAACCCCCAGTATTGCAACATTAGGCCCCTATAAAGGTTTTTCCCAAATGGTCCTTTGCCTACTTGGCTCTTTATTATAGGTAGAGTGAACTAAGCTGATTGTACAAAGAGTAGACAAAACTCCACAGGTCCTTGCAGTGGCAGTAGGAATGGCGGCAGCAGCAGCAGCAGCAGCAGCAACAGCAGCAAGAAGGTGGTTGAAGAGCCTCGAGAGTGGCTGAGAGGAGAAACTGGGACCTGAAAGAATGAGGGACTGCAAAACTACTGAGCAGGCAAGAGATATTGAAGAGCTGAGAGTTGGAACATGGGCAAATGTGAGAAGTCAAGGGTAAAAGACTGTGAAGAGCCAAGAATGCAAGCCCTGATTGCCAAAAGAGCTCCAGAAAGCTTTCCAAGGTTACAAGCCTAGGGTTCTTGACATTTAAATGATAGGAGCTGTAACATAGCTGTGTGGTAGGTCACTGGCTCTCAAACCTCTGAGTAATGAGCCTCTGATCTGAGCACCTAGAACTGTAGGTCTCTGGCTTTGAAAGCTTAGAGCCATAAGCTTCTAGCTCTCAGGGGCCTTGAGCAGTAGTCTCTGGCTTTGAAGGTCCGGAGCTTGCTCTAACCTGGAAACCTAGAGCTGTAAGTCTCTGACTTTTAACACCCAGAACAGCTTCTAGGTCTCAGGGCATAGAGCATCTGAGTCTCTAAGCCCAGCCTTTTAACCTCTGGCACTCAAGAGTTGAGCCTGGCAATTCAAAGAGAACTTTTCTTTGCCTATTTATGATTTCCATCAGAGTAGATCAAAACTGTCCATCAGCCAGCCATGTGTATATAGCTACTGTGTTCCACTTGTTGTTAGGTTCCATGGAGTCAGGTCTGACTCACTGCCATACTATGTACAACAGAGCTGAAACACTACTCAACACTGCCATGCACATGATGTTTGAGTCATTGTTGCAGAAGCTGTTTCTTGTCATTTTGAGTCATGGCACATCAGCAAAAGGAGGTCCTAGGGGCTTTACTCTATTCCTATCATTCAGGTTGAGTATATTTTGAGGAGACAATTCTTCCCCAGTTGTTTCTTGAATGCTTTTCAGCCTGGGGGCTTCATTTTCTGGCACTATATTTGAAAGTGCTTCTTGGCTATTTGCAAGGTTTTCAATGGCTAATTGTTTTGACAGTGGGCTGCCAGGTCCTTTTCTCTAGTCTTAGTCTGGAAGCTCAGCTTGTCCATCATGAGTGGTCCTGCTGGTATCTGAAATACTGGTGACATAGCCTTCAGCATCATGGCAACACATAATCCCCCACAGCACAACAAGTTGACAGACATGTGGGTGCATGTTCCATTTACCCATCTTTAAACATGTTTCCACCATATTTGTATACACTGTTCTGGGCCTGAAATGATTTTCCTCGGGAATGCATAAATCTTTCATCTAACAAGAGAGACAGAAAAAGAATTGATGCTTTTGAATTGTGGCACTGGAGACGTCTATTGAATATACCATGGACTGCCAAAAGAACCAACAAATCTGTCCTAGAAGAAGTGCAACCAGAGTGCTCCTTGGAAGCAAGAATGGCCAAACTGCGTCTTCCATATTTCAGACATGTAGTCAGGAGAGATCAATCCCTGGAGAAGGACATCATGTTTGGGAGAGTGGCAGGTCAATGCAAAAGAGGAAAACCCTCCACCAGATGGATTGACAGTGTCTGCAACAATGGGCTTAAACATAAATAAGATCGTTTGCCTGGCACAGAATCGGGAAGTGTTTCGATCTGCTATACATAGGATCGCTATGAGTCGGACTCGACGGCACCTAACAACAACATATAAATATTGCCATATAGAACCCAATTCTGACTTCTATAAAGTAGCATATTTTTACCTCCATAACTCTCTAACCCCTTACCTGATTTATTTCATACCATTGATGAAAAACTGACATTATTGTATATATTTATCTGCTTCCACTAAAATGTAAGTTTTTTGAGAGGAAGAAAGGAAGACATTTGTTTATCTTATTCACTGTAGCCTTTGCACTTAGGAAAATTGCTGAAATATATACCAAATAAAATACAATTACAGACTAACCAAATTTCTTTCTGTGCTCATTGAGAATATATTTGCTTTTTAATTTTTTTCCATATGAAATTTGGCTCTGTTTTTTAAGAATGGTGGGCTTTATTTTGCAAATATTTCTTTAATTTTTGCATTAGCAAACTCATCTTCTGAATTATTGAGTGTGCATTCCTTTTAAGATAATTCTTCATGTCTTTTTATCTTTTGTCATTCATTTTCAGGAAGATGTAGTGAACAATGAGATCCTTTAGAATTTAAGAGCAAAAATTTTGACCACCAGATGGAGACCCAGTACTGACTTTTTCTGTTAGGCTGACTATCCAAAAAGTAGTCCTGAGAATGAATGCTTAAACAAAAACGCTCCCCCTCGTTTCTGTATGTTTCTATAAATTTTACTCATTAGAAATATTACCTTACATTCAGGAAGAGTTAGAGTTCTTAGTAATTTGTACTTAAAGATAATCATTGAGTATCAGTCAACCAGGTCCATATGCATTCAGAGACCTCAGGGTACTTGGCTAATTCTCCGGCAATGGAAGATGTCAGATGAGCACAGATTGGTGAAGAAAGTCAAAATATGTGAGAGATAGGATTTGAGAAGTGAAAGGATTGGTATTAGTGGGGAGAAAGGCCAAGCAGGGAAGACTATGGAAAAGTAAATGACAAAACAGATGAAGCTAAATGTACATGCCCGATGCAGTGGAATAGAGACACAAGAAAGGTTGTAAACTAGGAGGATTCCAGAACTTCACTCCCAGTTGGAGGTTCTGAGAGACCTTCTAACTGGCCAGGCAAGTGGGATTCTGTTTGTTCTTTCCTAGATGAATGGAGTCATTGGCTGTTTTTATAACTATATTTTACATTTTTGGAATTGTTTTCCCAGAGTGCCATGTAATTTGAAGATGACACGTGTCACATATGAGACACCTAAATAAAGCAATAAAAATGTTTTCTGTGAAGTTCTTAGCAAATATAATTTCCTTATGCCTGAAAGAAAAAAAGCCTCCAGAAGGGAAAATTAAAATAATTTTTCTATTTTTCCTCATTGAGTTTCATTACCTTGCTTCTGTAGGTAGAAAAAAAATTCTCTCTGTGTCAACGCTAGAAAAAGAAAAATAATCTATAGCCTATATGCTATTTGGTCTGATCATTAGAAGAAAAAAAAATTCTATTATTTTACTTTCACATCTCAGAGAAGTTGATGATCTCTGCTCTCATTTTCTTTCACCCCTTCCCCCCACTGCAAATGGCATTAACTTTTTAACCGATCTCCTTGCCTCTGCTCTCTTTTCTGTGGAACTGGTCTTCTATAACCTTGTCAAGCTAATTTACCTAAAACAAAGATGACCTGTGTTTTCTTTTCCAAACTAAAATCTAGCAGAGACTGCATTTACTGTAGGGTAAAATCCAAATGTGTTAGCATAGCAAGGCACTGCTAACCTGTCCCTGTCTATGTCCTGGAATTGATGCTCAGATTAGGTGCAACTTTTGAAGGCTTCCTTAATTCTTTTGAACAGAAGTGATAAGCCCCCTTTCTCATATTCTCATGGTTTTGTTTTTGCTATTACTATATCCCTTTTGCCTTGCGTTAGACAGTTAGGTGTTGCTTAGCGATGAGAATACAGTCTGTGAAATGTCCCTATGAGAACACCACAGAGAGTACTTATGCAAACTAAGATGGCTGTGACGTTGGTAGGTGATAGGATAGTATAGTCCATTGTTGGCTGAAGCATCATTTGGCGTGTGACTGTATTTAACTTTATTAATTTTGATTTGCTTAGATTTGAGTTTATTGAAGTTGAGAATCATATTTCCTGTAGTCTTCAGTGCCAGAAGTATTGTTCCTGTGAGGGAAATTAGTAATTTTTTAAATGAAACTTTCAGTTTTGTTTTTGTAAAAACATGGAGTTATCATTCATTTCCTGTCATGTCATATTACAGATTTTAGGTAACTAATTTGTGCTTTAAAATTGTTGCATTTTAAGCGAGACATGGTGGTTGACATCTGTAGTCTCCGTACATGGGAAGCTGAAGTAAGAGGACCATGAGTTTGAGACCCTCGCGAGTTTGTTACTTAGCAAACTCTAGACTTAGTCTGGGTTACATAGGAGACCCAATCTCAGGAAAAACTAAACGAGAGTGTTGTTATTTTAACCTTTTAAAATGTAAAGAGTTGATCACCTTTATATTTACATCACGGATAACCTTTAGTAGAACTAATTTCTCTTTTAAAATTTATGTACAAGTTGAACATCAATAAAATGCATTCAAACCTTGTAGTATTAATCAATGTGAAGAATTAGTTCCTCTCTGCATCTTCCCTGCCATGAACACCCACACCAAACACACTCAAATCTGCAATATACAAATTAATTGAAGTATAGTGAGTTTTAGTAAATATGATGAAGTGGAATCTTTTAGAATTCATTTACTTATTTAGCAAAGAGTTATTGACCATTTACTATTTGCCAGACACCCGCTTCATCTGGAGAACATCTGTAAATAAAATGATCATCTCTCAGCCCTCATGGACCTTAACATGAGGGAGACAGACAATAGGAAGACAACAATAAATGAGCAGTATGACTTTGGAAGTGGTGATTGCTATTAGGAAAATCAAAAAGAGCTATAGTTTATAGAACGGCCAGAATGCCAAGGAATATTTTTGCTGTTTTACTCTTTTGAAAAGATTATCTGAGCAGTGATGGTGGCTTGGCTTACATTGGCAGTGGTAAACATGGGAATAATGTTTATACATGTGGGATATATTTTGAAGGTAGAACTTACCAAGACTTGTTGATAAATTAGATGTGAGAGATAAAGAAGAATCAAGGAAGATTTAAACTTCATTTTGATAAAACTGATTTTGGAATACTTGCACTATAATACTCAAAACCACAAGGAAATAGAGATGATTTGCTGCAATGGGAGAACATCCAATAAAGATACAGAGTGAAAGGGAGGTGGACACCCGAAGTTCTCTTCTGCCCTAAATACTTTTGCTTACTCTTCACAACCATTTTCTGCCCCTTAGCTAAGTAAGAAATCTTGTAACTTTGTGTTACTATCAAACAATGTGGGAAATCTTAATATCTTAACCCTAGTAATCATTGCTAAATAAACTTAGAAATGAACGAAAATGACTAGTAAGAGGATGTATCTGTCTCAGCATGTGAACTATTCATCCCTCTGAATTTATTGTCCACTTTTCTTGAGCCTATTCTGTTTCCTAGAGGGTAACTTTATGGATTGTATCAACATCTGTCTTGTCCTCTGGCTTTTGCTTAGGTTTGGCCAGTGGGATGCAATGGCAGAAGATGAGAGGTGACAAGAGAGTGAGACTGTTGAGGTGGCTTACTCTCCTCCTCTCCCACCAGCTTGCTGTGGGCTGACTGTGAGTCTCTCCTGACAGCTGTAGCTCCACCTGGGTGATCCTCTCTTACAGCTACTCTCTGGGTTTCAGTATATGCTCTGTCTCCTTGCTCCTTCAGCCTTAGGGAATTTCTCTTTTTCTTTTCTTTTTTTTTAAAGTGCATTTGACTCTTTATATAGACCTTTGTTAAAGTCTCCTCAATGATCCCTGATTATATTATTTGTTTTCTTCTAGGACCCCGATTAAATCTCAGTATCTTAATTTTAAACACACAGAAGCCAACTTTGGCTGAAATTAAGCAATAAAGGAGTTAATTATAAAGAATAATAGATACCTAATGGAATTATCCAAAATCATATTGCATAATGAGAGAAAACTGTCACTGTTGCTTCTGTCCTTGAGTAGCCCTAGATGAAACTGTTGCTACAGCCATTTTTTTCTACCAAGGCCAATTTTGATTTAGAAACAGAGCCTTATCAATGAGAAGTGGCCACTCTTGCCCCTTATGCCAACCACAGATGGATGCTCGGTAAGCTAGTTTTCTCATATTTCTCTCTTCTGATTGGCCATATATGGCATGCCCCTTTCTGTTCTTTGGCTACTTAATATCAGTATACACTCATAGTCCATACTCAAACTCATAGCAGTTGTAAAAATTCTATTAAGTAATGCAACTATCATTTAAAATAAAAGTGGACACTTGCTCCTAATATCCTCAAAAGGTGCAACACAAAGTCTCCTAAGTTAATTTAGTTGACTCTAAGTCCTGTTCCTCTGTTCAATTTGTATCTTTTTCCTAGTTGTATTGTTTTGACACTCAATAACTTATGGACTAAAATGTAAATTTAGCCATTATCCCACACATGCCAGACAAAATCAGCAGTAGAACTGGAAAGGGCAAAGAAATTAGATAGAATTTATAAATATGTTTATAATAAAGCAAAGGAGAAATTATGAATAGATGCTACATCTCCTATTTCTTCAGTTATGAGCCCACAGCTGGTATTTTTAAATTTCCTCTTTCATTGTACATTTGGTGTCTCCTTTCCTTTGAGGCAGCATTTCAGCTGGTCTTGTTTCTTTAGGTAATGGGGGATGCAACCCTTTGTTTCTGTAGGATCCAAGAATTTTGTGGTTTTGCCTAGGTAACATCTTTCTAGTCTTCTCTAGTACTTGGTGCCAGGAGGCATTCCATGGGATTTTGGAGTTTATTCATTCTCTTCTCTCTCCTAAGTATATAGAAACATCCCTGTTTCTCATTGAAAATTAGGATCAATCACTCTAACTAAACCCATTAGATCTCCCCCACTTTAAAAATTATGTTCAAATCCTAAGTGGTCAGTTTGATGGCACCTAACAACAGGAACAAGTGTTCAGGTAGTAGATCTCTCTCTCTCTTTTTCTCTCTCTCTTTGTGGTATTGGGGGTTTGAACCCAGGGTCTCACACATACTTTGTAAGTGCTCTACCACTGAGCTGCACCCACTTTTTACTTTTTATTTGGAGAAAGGGTCTAAGTTATGCAGGCTTCCTTTGACCTTGAACTTGCGAACCTCCTGGCTCAGCCTCCTGAGTAGCTTTGTTTACAGGCATGCACCACTGCACCTGTCTCCTTAGTTTTCAGTTTAACAGACTGATTTTTTTGTATCCCCTAATGAAAGCATTGTGGCTGGGGATTTAGCTCAGTTGGTAGAGTGATGCTGTGCACTCTGAGGTCCTGGGTTCAATCCCAAGCACTGCAAAAATGGGAGAAGGACATGACAATCCATTCCTGAAGCAATCCTGAAACCCTATGAATAGCAGAGAAACATGGACAATAGTGCCAGACATGGCACAGTGTTGGGGAGTGCTTCATTCTGTTGTACATAGGATGGCTATGGATCAGACCTGATTTAATGGCACCTAAGAAGATAACAACAATGAAAGCATTCTCTTAAGTAAAATGAACTTCTAACTCAAAAGAAACTAGAGAAATAGGGATAGGAAAAAACTATTTCACAAGTAACTTATTAGTTGTAAAAGTGAGATATGACCTTTACCATTTGGTTCCCGGAACTGTTTATCCTGGCCATGGCAAAAAGACACCGTATATGGATGGCTGATTCAGCACATATACTTCATCTATTAAAACTTCATCACAAATGTATTATTACCTTTTGGACAGAATGCAAGGTGTGTCTTCAGTTAATTAATTTACCATTGTTTTTATCAACAGTTGCATTTGAGTGATGAGGTATTTGTTAAGACCAATATGTCCTGTGGACAATAGCAGCTATTCTTTTTTCACTTTAGTTTGTTAGAAGCAAGGTGTATGTGTTATATTGGCAATAAACAACACATCTGGTAAGTACTCAGGTGATTGAGTTGATGGCAGAAGAATGGCAAACAGGAAAAGCAACCCCAAATTCAGAGAAACTGTGCATTTGGTAACAGTGAATTACTGGTATCCATCATGGGAGATTTCAGTGTAACTTGCTACCAGGTAACTCATTGATCCCCTGGGATATGATGCCTTCTAAGAAGTTCATACCAATCTCTATTGCTGGCAGATTTCTCAGTAATGAAGTTATCATAGTGAGGTGAAGCACATATTGCCACAATATTACCAATGTCTGTCCTTGCCACCATGGCCATTTTGTCTGTAAATTTGTCAGGCAAAACCTGGGTTATTTGGGGGAAGGAAGTAGACATTCACAGTTTGCATTATCTGTTCTGCATTATTATTGGGAATTTCTTCTACTGGGGTTGCATCCTGGTACTTATCACATGGGACACAAATATTTTCATATTCTTGGCCCATTCTGAGAGGCCCACATGCTTCTTTCTTCATGGTCTTTGTGTCTAATCCACAAGGTAACATATTTCAAAAATCTTCATCATCCATGTGGATATTCTCTGCAGGGCCACTTGAGTTGAATGGTAATGCTGCAGCAATCTGTCTTCAGAAGCCTTCCTCAGTCAGCCACTGGAAGCTCTCTAGGGGACCATTGCTGTGGGCTGAGGGGAAGGTGACTGTGCACCGTACAATGAATGTCACCTCCAGAATCCAAAGAGGCTCTCCATGCATTATCTTTGTTTTTTGACAATGGAGAAAAACGGCATGGTGATCTTTTTTTTGCTTTGTAGGGAATATCCTAACCTACCTCAGATTACTTGGGTTGGGCTTTAGCTTGGTTGGTGGAATGCTGCTCTACACTTTCTGATGACCCAGGTTTAATCCCCAGCACCACAAAAATGGGAGAAGGATGTGGCAGTCCAGTCCCCAAAACAATCCCAAAACAGTCAGCCATTGAAAACTCTATGAGGATCTCTATGAGTTGGACCAACTTGATGGCACCCAACAACAACCACCACTTCAGATTACTGGAGCCCCAGAACCTTCACTAAAGTTCCAGTCCTTGTGTTTTCATGGAATTTATCTCAAGTTATTTACTACACATATGACTTATGCCTGCAGCTGTAGCCCTGTGGCATCCGATCCCGTCAGATCTCGGAAGCTAAGCAGGATCAGGCCTGGTTAGTACCTGGATGGGAGACTGCCCGGGAACACCAGAAGCTGTAGGCTTAGGAGAAGGACCTGGCAACCCCCTCCCAAAAATCAATCTGCCATTGAAAACCCTATGAACAGTGGAGAAGCACTGACAATAGTGTTTCCCCTGTTGTACAGAGGGTCTCTATGAGTCGGATACTGACTTGACAGCACCTAACAACAACAACAACAACAATGACTTATAGGACATTAATTTACTTGGTTCTTCCTGGTGTCCAGATTCTTTCAGTGTGCTTCTGTTAGTGTAATACATCGACAACATGTTCTGTGGCATGGGAAACAATCAAGGTTTAAGTAGAAAAATTGTTTTACAGAACCTGAGATTTGGCCTTCCCTGGGAAAAAATAGTAAAAGTACCTGCTGGCACTGCTGCAAGGCAGCAAACAGGTTGAATATCTTTTGTTTAGTGGATGGTGGAAAAAGAATTTCCAGATCAGGAGCTGCATGTCCGGTGCTAGAAGTTGGGTTGACTTATTTTAGCAAAGATACCACAACTGGACCAGCTGCTTAAGATATATCATCACTTGATTTCATTATCCTTTCCTGAAACCTGCCGAGAAGTTATAGGAAAATGTTAGAAATTCTTCTCTCAGCAATGTTCAAAAACTTGGTAATGGCACTAACTTCTACAACTTCCTAGAGGTATCTGGTGTTCCTTACTTTAATAGAAGATGGCACTCTAGAAGCTTCCTCCTCCTTGTTCATACCACAAAAGGCTTTTATCCATGAGAATTAATCTCAAGATTCATCTATTTCTTAGTGTATTTATTCAAACTATACACTAAAGACATGGGGAAATGATAGGGTGTATCTGTTGTCACACTAAACTGTCTGTAAAACAGTTCTGAACTACATTTATCTTTGACTATTTCACACCAGTGGCTTTCTGAATTCCTAGGGTTTAACATTAACTCAAAGATAATGTGCAAAAATCTCCCAAACATCTAGGTGTTTCTCTAACCCTAATAGTTCATTAGATCATATAGAATGTTAGAAGGTGGTTTGTTGATCTCAGGTTTCTATCCAATTATTTAATACCAGTGGTTATCACTGCCTACAGCCATAGCACTGTGGCATCAGATTCTGTCAGATGTTGGAAGCTAAGCAAGATCAGGCCTGGTTAGTACTTGGATAGGAGACCACCTGGGAACACCAGACAGTGTAGACTTGGGAGAAGGACTTGGCAATTCACTCCACCCTATCCCTTGCCCCCTGCAAAACAAAACAAAACAAAAAACCAGCCATTGAAAACCTTATGAACAGCAAAGAAGCACTAACAATAGTATTTCCCTTGTTGTCTGTAGGGTCGCTATGAGTTGGACATGGGCAACAACAACAATGGCTACCACTAAGAACATCCTGAATGCCACTCTAATAATAACTGTACCTTCTTGTCTTTCATCAGTGAAGTGTAGTTTCTAGGCTTATAACATCCTGAGATCTGATCATTCCTATTGGAATCATTGGCCTTGTCACTTTTGACATCACCAGTATTCCTGCTCTACAGAGAACAGCCATCATGACGTTTTCCAAAGATGTTGGAACGTCCCTTAACCAGTGTTTCTAAATTATTTTATTAGTGTCTTCTAGATTTATTTTCTCTCTCTCTCTCTCTTTCTTTCTTTCTTTCTTTCTTTCTTTCTTTCTTTCTTTCTTTCTTTCTCTTTCTAAAGGAGAGTAAACCTAGGGCTTTGCACATGTTTTCCAAGTGCTCTACCGCTAAGCTGCATATCCAGCCTTTTTTTTTTTATGTTTTTACTTTGAGACAGGATCTCACTAAGTTGTACGTACTGCCTCTCTCCTCAAACTTGTGATCCTCCTGCTTCTGTCTCCTGAGCTGCTGGTATTATAGGAGTAAGCCACCATGCCCTGCATCTTCTAGGGTTTCTTGGGAGACATAGAGGGATGCATGAATAGGTGATTCATAATAAATGAACACCAGCATTACTATCTCCCCAAATTTTCAATGTCCCCCTATGTATTCTACCAAGGATTTCTGACATTTCAACTTCATTTAATGTAGTCATGTGGAGAACATGATTTAGTTAACCAAATAAAAATTTAGACCTACTCTCAGCCAACATATCTCATTCCAAATCTTTGCCAGTCAACTCATAGTGATCTATTCTCTTCAATTTAAAATTCTTTATCTTTTCTTGGCCTACCATTCTCAGAATTCATTCACAGACATATTCTCTCTCTCTCTCTCTCTCTCTCTCTCTCTCTTTTTAGTGTTAAACTAAGCAAAGTCTTGTCATTCTTTTCATGATTAAGCTTTTCCTTGTTGGGCTGAATTTTATACCTAGCTCCAGAGTGCTACAATTTGATTCTGGTTACAGGTCAAGTGGCAGTCTGAAGGGGTCTGATGAGAATTGTCTTTTCCTTACAAAATAGCTGTCATAATAAATGTCCTAAAGGATCCTGTTCTTCAAGCAAATTAGAAAGAGCCCCATAAATCAGGCAGGAATGGGCTGCTTTTGACAAGGAATTCTCAATAGATTTAAGTATTAGAGTAATTTGGATCATTTTAAACCTCCTCCGTATCTTTATTTCAATGTTTAGGGGCATAATTTTTCCCAATTATTGCCCTACTTTTCACACAAGAGACCCGATGAAGCTGTAAAGTCAATACTTCCTGACTAGGATAACAGGAAATCTGTAAGATAAAATTTTACTTTTAGCTGCTTTGGCCCTGTTGTGACTTCTGAATGAGTTTTTTTTTCTCCCAGTATTATAAAAATTCTGTAATTGTCAGGCTTTTCCTTAAGGTAAGATTTTAGAACTTTTCACCTGCCTTTATTTAAGCTGCCCAAGGAAGTAACTAGCAAGCAGTTACTTACTGTACTTGAACTCCTCTTGTCCTTAATGTGGTTCTATGCCAGTGGTCCTAAATCCCCCACAGCATTTCCTCCAGTGATGACTTCATACTCAGTGACCACAGGGGTAATTTAATTAAATTAGCAGCTTCATCAGTGTGTCCCTTCAAGTATGAGCCTCTATCTTTTGGCAGATCTATCATTACCAGACATAAATGAATTCTGATTGATTAATGGAGTTCTGAAAAATGTTACCCAGTTCACAGAAATACTGGGATGCCTGGAGAACTAGAAAAAACTTTAAACCATGTTCCAGACCTATCCTGCTGAGGAAACCAATGTTTGTTACAGTTGGTTTGTGGTGCTGCCTCACCAAACTCACTTAGCTATCGAGTACAGTGAAATCAACCCTCATTGCTAGTGCAGCTGAAGCTTGGGTTTCTCTGCCACTACCAACACATAGAGTGGAGATGGAAAGGAATTTCCACGCATGGCCTATTTTCTCATATTGCTGATAGCTAATTCCAAGTGTTACAGAAGGTAGTTTTGAGCCCAGTCCACCTGCCTACGTGCTAAGGAGACTGGATTTTGTATTCTGAATTCTATGTTGGGAAAGTAGAACCTTTGAGATGGGAATTTTCTAAATATAGAGAGCCTGTTCAAAAAATTATGGATATTCATGATCATCAGCAATATACACAGACACTGATGATTTTTTTCTTATATATTTTACTTTTAGTTCACAGATAGTATTAAATGATGTACACTTTATTTTGAATGAAAGGAAAATTCTTCTAAAATATTGAGACATAATTTAATTTATATCAAATTATCTTAACAGATAATGTATATTATTAATATGTAACCATACATTAAAAATAGAAATGACCATTCATGATGGTGCACACCTGTAATCCCACCACTTGGAAGTCTGAGGCTGGAGGATCAATGTGAGTTCAAGGTTACATAGTGAATTTTGGGTCAGCCTGGTCTACACAGAGAGACCCTGTCTCAAAAGAACCAAAAAAAAAAAAAAAAAGAAAGAAAAAAGTCCACTGTATTTAGGTAGTAATAAAGTGAGTTAGTATGTTATAAAAAGTTGCTTATCCAAAATTAAAATGCATTTTGAGAATATATTTTTGTAGCCAGGTGTGATGGCACATGCCTATAATCCTAGGGACTTAGGAGGCAGAGGCAAGAGGATGGCAATTTCGAGACCAGAGGCAGTCTGCGTAATTTAGTGAGACCCTGTCTCAAAAAGTAAAAAAATGGGTTAGAGGTGCAGCTCAATAGTACAGCACGTGCAAAGCATGCAAGTGAGAGGCCCTAGGTTCAACCCCCAGTATATATATGTGTACACACACACACACACACGTATGTGTGTGTGTGGTTTTTTGGTTTTGCCTTTTGCTTGCTTGCTTTTCTTTTGTCTTCTTTCTTTCTTAGCTTATTCTGATACATGCAGAAGTGTTTGTCTTAATGAATTAAACATGTTGATATATTAAATAATGCAAATTATTTAAAATTATTTCTTTCCTCCATGTTGTTTAGTTTTAGGTTTCACCACTATTTTGTTTTCTTGTTTCCTAACTGGATCTTTTCATATTGCACTTTTAGAAATTCTTCTTATGTTATGCTTCTGTTTTCTTTACTCTGCTTTATCTTTTTTCCTTCACTTTTTCTCTAAAATGACTCAAATTACTTTTCTCAGTCTTCTGTCCCTATGTTGTTGTTGTTAGGTGCTGTTGAGTCGGTATCTGACTCATAGCGATCCTCTGTTCAACAGGGGAAACGCTATCGTCAGTGCTTCTCTGCTGTTCATAGGGTTTTCAATGGCAGATTGATTTTTGGGAGGGGGTTGCCAGGTCCTTCTCCCAAGCCTACAGCTTCTGGTGTTCCCAGGCGGTCTCCCATCCAGGTACTAACCAGGCCCGACCCTGCTTAGCTTCCGAGATCTGACGGGATTGGATGCCACAGGGCTACAGCTGCAGGCTCTGTCCCTATGGCTCTACTCTTTTCTCTGCATCCAGGCTGTTGGTAATATCATCCATTTTCATTGCTGTAACTTTTGCTTCTGTTGGGCTGGATGTAAACATCTAGCTCTAATATTGCTAACATTTAAGTACCCAAATTAAGGTTCCCAATGGCCACAATATTTCTCTCAATGTATTTTGAACTATAAATTTTATTTTGATTTTACATGTTTGCTAACTTATTTAACCATTTCACCATCCTCTTTTTTACCAGTTCAAAAGTTTGTCTCATGCTTTAATCTTCCTACATCATATCCCTCACAAAGTAACTGAATCCATATGATTCTTTTTGTTTAAATTGCTGTGAAGTGATCTGGATCTACTTGCTTTCTCTAGTGCTATGTCCTTCATATGGCAAAGTCCTATTCATTCTTCTTCAAGCTGCTTCTCCCTAAAAATCTCTAATATCTTCAAATTTTGAAGATGAGTCAGAGACTTTGGTTTTTTAACAGAGTGGAGGGTACTCTACTATTGCAAATAGGTGAAAACAATCTGCAAATAGAGGGTACTCCCAGTACAATGGGCAGAGGACAACGAGTGGGAAAGATTCCATAGCCCAAACCAACAGCCTGTTTCTCACTTCATGTTCTATGTTTAGATTATGTGAAATCATGTATAAATAAATATTTACCCAAGCCAAATGAAAAGGGCTTTAATGACAGTATTTAAAAATCACTGGATTAGATGCAATCTGAGGTTTCTTCTAGGTTGTTACTATTATTACAAATCATAAAAATAAATCAGTTTATTCACTTGACTTGATCTGCAACTAACTTTTAGAGTTAATGTATCATGGACATATTTCCAAGTCAGTGAATGAGATGAGAGAGTATGGCACCAAGAGAATCAATAAAGGCCTGGTCTTCTCAGAGAGCAAGCTAACTCCTACATACTCTGAAATCTAGTATAGTCCTTGGCTCACTTCTGAATGTTGTTTTCCAGACCATATTTCTGTTCTGCTGCTCATATTCTCTTGTTAATTAAAATACGTAATTTTACAATAATGACTGACAGTATAAATCTTGTCCCACTTTTTGTGGAAGATTTTTATTTTGCTTTTATATATTTATGCTTCCAATCAAATTTAAAATCTGATTCAGCTTTAAAAAATTGCAGTCCTAACTGGGATTACGTTAACTTTAGAAATTTATATGGAGATAGTTTCCATATTCCCTCTTTTTTGTGACCATCAGGTAGAAGAGCTGAATTTATAATTATTCCCAGCTCATAACATGATACTGTTATCAACCCATGCTTTGTTTGTGCTCTGTTTTATTTTGTGTTTTTTTCCTCCTTCATTCCTTACTGCTGTTTCCATTCCCTAGTCTTGATAGGTACTCATTCTGTTTGACATATGTTTTCAAATACATGTGTATCTTCATATATTTCTAGTGACACTGTGGGTGTATATGTTTTTAATTTACATAGATAATACTGTGTGATAGATGTTGCTTTTTATACTTATGACATTGTTTTGGGATCTATCCATATTGCTGTATGTGCATCTAGTTTGTTGTAGTTACTATAGAACATCTAAATTGTTGGATGGTATTTTATCTGTCTACAATACTTTACTTCTCCATTTCCTTGTTAGTGGACACTCAGGCTCCATTTATCTACCATTTATCTCCTTTGGAACTTTTGTTAAGTTGCATCATACAAATTGGTATCTCATTGTTAGAATTTGCATTTCTATGGTTACTAGTGAGCTTGCCCCCCTTTTCATTTATTTGTTAGCCATTCAGGTTTTCTTTGGGGAAATTGCTTACTATTTTGGACATAAATGCTTTTCTTTTTTTCTTCTTGATGTGTAAATATTCCCCATATAGTTTAGGTAGTAATCCATTATTTGTTTTTAGTGTTGTAATCATCTTCTGCCAGTCAGTTGATTTTTCTTTGGGGTTCTTTGCTGAACAGAGTCAAATCTGTCCCTTTTTAATGCATAATCCCTGTTTATTGACTCTCATGTAAGAAACTTTTATTGTTATGTCACATAAATGTTAACATTTTCTTCTGTGATAATCTTCATCTTTTACATTTTTATGTTCACTTTTTACATTAGGTCCTTTATCTATTAGAAGTTAGCTTTTTGACTATGACATAATATAGGGATCTTTCTCCCCATAGATTTTCACCTTTAATTCTTCTTTTATGGTTATACCAATTTATATTTCCATTAACTCTTCATCTGGCATCCTAGCCAACACTTTGTATACTATTTAAAAAATACTTTAGGTGGTTCACTAGATAATAAATGATTCTTTGATGTAGTTGAATGTATTTTATGTTTTTATTGACCATCTCAAACTCTCATAAATATGAGTGGCTTCTCATTTTTTTTGCCCATCTTTGTTCAAATGCCATCTACTTAATGGGAACTACCTTGACTATCCTGTTTTAAAATTGTAACCCCCACCATAAATTTCTCTCCTCCTTAAACTACCGAGGTTTTAATTTTCTCCATGGTGTTTATCTTATATAATTTATTATGTTAACTGTTTATTTTCCATCTGTTATGGATAGTTCTGCTAGATGTCAGCTCTATAAGCAAGGATTATTTATTTTGTGTATATATATATATTTCCATTTTTTATTGGAAATTTTTGATGTACAACGTAATGTGATTCATTCTGACATGCATTTCATTGTGACATTTCCATATATACATTTTGTTGTACATTGCATAGATAAGTTCCCCCTTACCCTCTTGTGCACTTCCTTCCCCTATCCCACCCCCCACCAAATACTTCTCTTCCATTTGCTTGCTTTTTTATAGTAATATTTTTCTACATATCCTTAGGTCCCAATTATGTTTAAGATGGAAACTTTTTCTGTAGTGAACTATCTTTTTACATTGTCAGTACTATTACATGAGTTTTCTAGCCCATCTATATTATTACCATTCTTTGGTATTATTGGTGTTATTATAATTATTTCCAGGACTATAAAAGTTGGCCTGTTCACCCTGAGGTCAACCCCTCCCCCATTCCTCACTCCTCCTCATTCCTCCTCTCCCCTCTCTCCTCTCCCAGGATTTCCTCCTTTTGCTAGATCCCTCCCTCCTTCTTTTGAGTTCCCCAAATTGTTGCTTCTCTGCTAGGTTGACTTTAGCTTTGTTTTAAAAATTATTATTATGTTCCAACCTCTGCATAGGATTTTTTCCCTTCTTATAATTTTGATTCAGCTCTCACATATGAGTGAGAACATGTGGTATTTCTCTTTCTGACCTTGAGTTCATTCACTTAAAATAATTTTCTCCAATTCCATCCATTTTGCAGCAAATGACATTATTTCATTTTTTTGATTGCTGAGTAGTATTCCATTGTGTATTTGTACCATAGGTTTTTAAAATCCATTCTTCTGTTGATAGGCACTTTGGCTGATTCCATATCCTTGCTATTGTGAAAAATGCTGCATTGAACATGGAGATACAGGTGTCTCTGTGGTATGATATTGATGTGCCTAGAATAGTGTCTGACTTTTAGTTAGCTCATGTGTTGTTGTGGCAAAACACCTGACTAAGGCAACTCATTGGGAGGAATGATTTACTGGGGGGTGTTGATTAGAGGATCACAATCCATAGAGGAGGGTAGATATATGGCAATGGGATGGGTGTGGTGGCAGCATGTGGCAGATAACCCTCACATTATGATAGATCACAAGTAGGGAGACTACTAGAAACTAAGTAAAACCTTCTAAAGTCCCACCCCCAGAAACCTACTTCCACAAAGCTAGATTCCATCTCTTGAAGTTCCATAACCTCCACAAACAGCTCCACCAGCTGGGAACCAAATGCTCAAACACATGACCTTTGTGGGACATTTTAGATTCAAACCATGACACTGGCAAATAGTAGGCATTTATGAAGGGCTGAGTTGTATTCTCGGTCTATCCTGCCGAATTCATATATTGGTGCCCTAACCTCCTAACTCAGTACCTCAGAATGTGATTCTACTTCTAGAGAGGGTATTTAAAGAAATAATTAAATTAAAATTAGATTATTAATATGGGCCTTAATCCAACATGATTTGTGTTCTTATAAGAAAGAGTTTTGAACAGAGATATGGAAGGAAGACCTTGTGAAGACAGGGAGAGTATAGACATCTACAAGCCAAGAAAAAAGACCTCAGAAGAAATCTAACCTGCCAACACCTTGTTCTCAGACTCTTAGCATCTAGAATTTTGAGGAAATACACTTTTTTCTTTCAACCAACTGGTTCTGTGGTTTATCATGGATATCCTAATGAACAAATATAGTATATATTTGTATGAATGTGTATATATACATATACACACAGAAATATAAAAAGTATATATATTTTATTTTTGTTTTTTATAGTTCTTTTTATAGTAAGAATATTCTCATTCTGAAATTTGTTTTCCTGGTTTTTCTTTTGCTGTTTATCTTGGTTTACATTTAATTATTATTTAACATTTTTACAGTGGTGTTTTAAAGATCTTGTGCACAAATTTTTAATATCAATGTAGTCAAATCAATGATTTTTTAATATACATGGTATTTTTTCTGGGAATTTTATTGTGTTCATTTTCAATATCTGTTTATTTTGGTGCTACTATCATACTTTATTATAAGTTTATAGTATTTTTAACATCTTTTTCCATTATTTTCTTCTTTATAGATGCAGTATTTTCAAATTAGCATGAAAATACTAATATTTAACAATGTCTTTTTTTGCTGCAAATATGCTTCATAAAAGTATTTGCTTTAATTTCTTTAGATTAGTCATTTTCTTTAAAAACTACAAAATTCCCTCATATAAGCTGCCCCTACCCCCTTTAAAGTGCTTCTTGTTCATTGTGTTATTGATGGTTGTATTTCATGTAAGGGAAGTCTATATTGGTCCATTATTGGAATTTGTACAATTTCCAGTCCCCCACACTTCTGTCAGTTTGCCGCACCATGGGGGCTTGTGTGTTGTGATGAGGCTGAGAGCTCTGCCACTGTAACCTCAGATATGACCAAGGTTACCCAGAGTGGACAGCAAAATTCTACTAAAGATCATTCAGAAGTGACTGCAGCAGCATATAGCAGGGAATTACTGGAAAATCAGCTGAGCTTCCAGACTAAGACAGACTAGGGGGTAGGACCTGGTGAACCACTCCTGAAACAAGTAGCCATTGAAAACCCTATGAATAGCAAAGAAACACTGTCAGATATAGTGCCGGGAAATGAGCCCTCCAGGTTGGAAGGCACTCAAAAGACTACTGGGGAAGAGTTGACTCCTCCAAGTAGAGTCTACCATGATGAGGGAAATGGAATAAAACCCCAGGGTGCTCAACGTGATGATGTGACACGACTCAAAATGAGGAGAAACAACTGTAAACATCCATCAATAATTGGAACATGGAATGTACGTAGTATGAATCTAGGCAAATTAGAAA
>VMDO01022395.1:0-10486 GCA_007922755.1 Pedetes capensis | reverse complement strand
GGGAAGGCCAGTTAATATGACTGTTATTCAAATTTATGCACCCACCACTAAGGCCACAAATGAAGAGAGGGAAGACTTCTATCAGCTTCTGCAATCTGACATAGATCAAACATGCAGTCAGGACATACTGACAATCACTGTTGACTGGAATGCAAAGGTTGGAAACAAAGAAGAATGCTCAGTAGTTGGAAAATATGGTCTTGGTGACGGAAACGAAGCTGGAGAATGATAGAATTTTGTCAGACCAAAGACATTTTCATTACAAATACTTTTTTCATCATCATAAACAGAGACTATACACATGGACTTCACCAGATGGAACATACAGGAATCAAATTAACTACATATGTGGAAAGAGACGATGGAAAAACTCTATACAAAATGTCAAAACAAGACCAGGTGCTGACTGTGGATCAGACCATCAACTTCTCATATGCAAGTTCAAACTGAAGCTGAAGAAAATTAGAATAAGTATATGAGAGCCACAGTATGACCTTGAGTATATCCCACCTGAGTTCAGAGACCACTTCAAAAATAGGCTTAATGCATTAGACACAAATGACAGGAGACCAGAAGAGTTATGGCATGACATAAAAGATATCATTCAAGAAGGAAGCAAAAAGTTCTTTAAAAGACAAGAAAAAAGAAAAGACCAAATTACATGTCAAATGAGACGCTGGACCTTGCCCTTGAATGTCGAGCAGCTAAAGCAAAAGGAAGACATGATGAAGTTAAAGAACTAAACAGAAGATTTCAGAAGGCAGCTTGAGAAGACAAAAACAAATATTATAATGACATGTGCAAGGAGCTGGAGGCAGAAAACCAAAAGGGAAGAACATGTTCTGTGTTTCTCAAGCTTAAGGAAGTGAAGAAAAAATTCAAGCCTCAAGTGGCAGTAGTGAAAGATTCTACAGGGAAAATATTAAATGATGCAGGAAACATCAAAAGAAGATGGGAAGAATACACAGAGTCATTATACAAGAAAGAAGTGGTAGATAACCAACCATTCCAAGAGGTTGCATATGAAGAGGAACCAATGATGTTGAAGGATGAAGTGGAATCTGCCTTGAAAGAACTGGTGAAACACAAGGCTCCAGGAATTGATGGGATACCAATAGAGATGTTTCAACAAATAGATGCAGCACTGGAGGTGTTAATAATATGTTTATGCCAACAGATTTGGAAAACAGCTACTTGGCCAACTGACTGGAAGAGATCCATATTTGTGCCTATTCCCAAAAAAGGGGATCCAACTGAATGTGCAAACTATCGGACAATATCATTAATATCTCACACAAGCAAAATTCTACTAAAGATCATTCAGAAGCAACTGCAGCAGTATATAGCATGGAATTACTGGAAAATCAAGCGGTATTCAGAAGAGGGCAGGGAACTAGGGACATCATTGGTGATGTCAAGTGGATATTAGCTAAAACCAGAGAATATCAAAAAGATGTCTATCTATGTTTTATTGACTATCCAAAGGCATTTGATTGTGTGGATCATAATAAATTATGGATAACACTTCGGAAAATGGGAATACCAGAATACCTAATTGTGCTCATGAGAAATCTGTACATGAACCAGGAGGCAGTTGTTCAACTAGAACAAGGAAACACTGAGTAGTTTAAAGTTGAGAAAGGTGTGCATCAGGGCTGTATCTCTTTACCTATCTCTTAATTTATATGCTGAGCAAATAATCCGAGAAGCTGGACTTTATGAGGAAGAACGTGGCATCAAGATTGGAGGAAGACTCATTAACAACCTGCATTATGCAGATGACACAACTCTACTTGCTGAAAGTGAAGAGGATTTGAAACATTTACTGATGAAGATCAAAGATCATAGCCTTCAATATGGGCTGTGACTAAACATCAACAAAACAAAAATCCTTACAACTGGATCAGCATGCAACTTCACAATAAATGGAGAAAAGATTGAGGTTGTCCAAGATTTTACTTTGCTTGGCTCTATAATCAACACCCATGGAAGTAGCAGTCAAGAAATCAAAAGACGCATTGCTCTAGGAAAAGCTGTGGCAAAAGATCTCTCTAGAGTATTGGAAAGCAAAGATGTCACACTGAAGATAAAGGTGTGTCTGACTCATGCCATGGTATTATCAGTCACATCATATGGTTGTGAAAGCTGGACATTGAACAAGAGAGACAGAAAAAGCATTGATGCTTTTGAATTGTGGTGCTGGAGACGTCTATTGAATATACCATGGGCTGCCAAAAGAACCAACAAATCTGTCCTAGAAGAAGTGCAACCAGAGTGCTCCTTGGAAACAAGAATGGCCAGACTGCGTCTTACATATTTTGGACATATAGTCAGGAAAGATCAATCCCTCGAGAAGGACATCATGTTTGGGAGAGTGGCAGGTCAATGCAAAAGAGGAATACCCTCCACCAGATGGATTGACACAGTGTCTGCAACAATGGGCTTAAACATAAATAAGATCATTTGCCTGGCACAAGATTGGCACGTGTTTCGATCTGCTGTACATAGGGTTGCTATGAGTCAGACTTGACTCTACGGCACCTAACAACAACAACAACAATTTCCAGTAATAAAGAAAATTAGCATTGTGGTCTCTTTATTTAGCTGAATTAGAGCTTTAAGCACTTTTAAAGATGCGGAGAAAGAGTAGGAAGCAGCCTCTTGGCAATAATCTTACCCCTATGTTGATGAGTATCTTCTCAGATTGTTTTTACTTTTTAATGCAATCCCCCTAGTTAGACACTCTCCCTAGTGTGGGAAGAGAGTAGCATAGCAGGTTTGTAGGAGTCTGAGGCTGGACATTTCATATTTTCCACCAAACATCTCTTACCTCCCTTTTGGCTCTTCTAAGGGTAGGCAGGAGTGAGTGTCACGACTTCCCATGCTCTGCATGGGAATAGGTTCCTTTCCTTGGGAACTGCTGGCTGACTTCACAGTGACATTTATTTCATAGTCCTCTTTCACTTACAGTCTTGGTCACCAGAGGTTTTAGGAATTGTTAGTTGGGGATTAGAAATTTCCTTCACATAGAATAATTTAGAATTGTCATTTGTTTCATTCTGGTTTCTTTTGTGGTTTGTTTTACAAAAATTCCCTAAAATTTCTGACTTGTGGATTCATTGACCTGGTTCCTTCAAGACTAAAATGCAGGGACATTTGTTTAGTCATTTCAGTTTGAAAGAAGGGTTAAATAAATTTGGTCAATTTAGGATTCTAAGATTCCTTTACATAGGTCATTTTCAGGAAATGACTCTCAGCCCCTCTTTTTGATTTCTTTTTTTATTTTGAGATAGGGTCTTGATAAGTTGTGCAGGCTGCCTCTGGCCTCAAATTTGCAATCCTCCTGCCTTGGCCTCCCAAGTCTCTGGGACAATAGGCTGTGCCACTGTGCCCAACTCATTGTTGACTTTTTAAAAATCTGGGCTTACAAGAATCCACTGCTTAGTGTAGACTTTATCTTAGCAAATGCTTTCACCACATCCCCTATATAGCGGCTGATAAGAGAAGCTACTCAATTATGTTTTGTGTCTACATATTTTCTCTTCTGTCCTTTCTTTGATGGCAGCTGTGAAAAATAAAATGGGAGGCAACTGGTTTGATATGTGTCTTTTGTTCTTTTGTGTTCTGAGTTTAAAATCATTAGGTTTATAAGAAAATGTTTTGGGAAAGGGCAATAGATGTAGAAAGATAGAGGCCAACCTGAAAATGTCTGCAAGGTCTTGAGTAGAGATGAATGGACAGTTTTTCAAGAAATAATCATGGTGTTCAAAGCTAGTGTAAAAACTAGAATATAAAACAGAAGAAAATAACTTTTTGGCTCCTCACCTTTGCTTGTCTACAATTCTCTTGACATTGAGAAGATTAGAGAACTGCTAAGCGTGAAGAATTCTGAGAACAAAGAATTTATATCATATATATTGTGAGCTATAAGTGGACATTTTATATGGGCTTTAACAATCACCAATTCTGGAAACAAGCATACTTTTAAAAAATCAAATTAGTAAAAGGGCAGTGAGATTTGCCAAGACTGGAGATGTAATGATTAGATAATATGTCAAGTCCACCGAGTACTCTAATTGCAGCAAGAGATTAAAGTCTCCCTTGAAATCACTTACAGCTCTGAAGATTTGTCGAAGTAAATCAGAACAATGCCCTATGTCACAAGCACGCAATGAATGAACATCACGTGCCACTGCTTTCTGCCTATTTTCATGATTGTCCTCTGGACAGTGTGGCCATAGTTATCATACTGAGGAAGATTAAGAGCTTTCCACCTTTAATAGCAAACCTACAATTACTCAATGGGAGAAGACAGAGTAGATTAAGTGCAACAAAAGGGAGATCTGCATCACCTTAATTTATCCAAGCCACCTACCTATTGTACTTAGTAAAATAATTCTGAACATTACACAAGATAAAACTTTGTGGCAGTCATCTTTTAATTTGAAAATTAGCAAATTAGCATGTGTAGGAGAACTGTGCCTTTCATTCAGATATATGAGCAGTTGGATGTCTATTTTTATTTTAATGATGGATACTTCGGTATGCACACTATGACACATGTACATAAGCACATATACATGTAAAACATAAAACTAACTGAAGATATTTTAATGTTCTTGGCTGCAATTAATTAATTAATTAATTTTTTTGCGTGTGCGGTACTGGGGGTTGAACCCAGGGCCTCGTGCTTGCATGCTCTGCAAGTGCTGGACCACTGAGCTGCACCCGCAGCCCATTTTTTTACTTTTTGAGACAGGGTCTCGCTAAATTACACAGACTGCCTCTGGTCTTGAACTTGTGATCCTCCTGCCTCTGCCTCCCAAGCCGCTGGGATTACAGGCATGCGCCACCGTGCCCAGCATCATGGAGTTAATTTAATACTGATTGCTTCTTTAGAATTTAGACAGAAGATAGTTTTTTTTTTTTTTTTGTATAATTCTGCCTAACGTTTGCTCAGAGATGGTGTGGCTGACATCATATTGATAGCCTTTAAGCTGAAATGAGCCACAGATTTTTTTGATAAACCTATATGAATGTGTTCATGTGTATGTCCATCTATCTGTCTCTACATACACACACACACACACACACACACACTTATATATATGTTCAATTTCATTTTATGTATTCATGAGCATCCCCATTGTTTTAAAACAATGTAATTAATATAAGTGCAATAGAATGGGAAAACATCCACATGGGAATATGGGATAAATTTGAATACTGAGACAGATAAAAAACCATTCTTTTACCTATCTACTTTGGAAACATGAGGAATTTGCTTGAAGTGTCCACCTTATTTCCTTGCACTAAATTACTCTCCACAAGTGAAATTTGTTACCTATGAGAATAGACCACACTTGTCTCAAATATCATGATTCCAAAGAAGATTTTGTTCTTATAGCATTTCCCTCAGGACTCAGAATTGATTCATTCTACAGATATTTTGGCATGTCTGCTGGATGCAAATCATTCCATAAATATTTATGCAAGATCTATGTTTGAAACACAAGTGAATCATATCATTCCTGACCTCAAGGAGTTTATTTCTGATAGGGGAGATGAGAAAACTGCAGTTATCTGTAATAAAAGACGAGCTAGAGTAAGTTCTGCATTAATGTCCATTTAATATTTAAGGGGCAGGGCAGAGTAGGATTTAATGTCAGAAATGTATTTTAATTTTAGCTCTTAGCAACAAAAAGCATTTTTTTCATTCTTATACTCCATGGGCATGAAGGTGAATTTGTTTCCTGAAAGAGCATTATCACTTTGCTATTAAGAAACAAAGAAATTAGACGAAGAGTTTGAATTCTTCTATGTACTTTGCTGTGTAGGAAGTTATCTTGCTCTTCCCACTCAAATAATGAAAGCAAACAAACAAAGGAAAACACCTGCTTTTTTCACCTCTAATTGTGTTTTCTTTCATCCTGGCCCCCATGGGCCAGATTTAGTCCACAGCTGTGCACCATGTGTGCCCAGAATCTGTGGAAATGTGTGCCATGGTCTGAAGAACACACTCTAATTTCTCCCTCCCTCTCTCTCTGGAATTGTTATGATGATTTTCTCCATTTTAGTGTTTAAGAGCACACATAAGGAATAGTGTGCATACACACATAATTAAAATTATCCTTCAATTCATAATGGACATGCTATCACACAGCTCATCTCTTCATATTTGGCAGCTACAAAGGTATGTGAAGAATTGCCCTCCCCAATGACCTACTTTTTCTGAGGAGAAGAGGTCCAGCTGTTTTCACAGTGATTAATCTGCAGACTTTATCCAGGGAATTACAAACATTAGGGTCCTTTGTGATTGTATTGGGAAATACGAAAACTTCATCTTTGCAATTAAAATATTGCTGAGGAAGATAGAGCTCTGTGTGTATGGGGAACACTATTTAAATAATCATTTTCTTCTGGAATATTTTAAATTGTGTATTCTAGAGGTGGTATTTAGGAATTTGTCATAAAGGATTTGAAAATGTTATCAGCTTTGGTGCTATGAGTTGATTGTTTTTTTATGGACATACAGAGCCAGCTAGTTAATTTAATGTACAATTAAAGAGAAGCAACCTGTCTGAAGAAGAGTCCATGGAGACGTCATCTTTATTTGTAGTTCTGTCTTGTTGCTAGAGGCTCTCAGTAGTGTTCAGGTGCTTGGGTAGAGCACTGGGCCATAGGGCTTTTGTTAGGTTGTAAATATGAACATATTTATTTTATTTTAAATGTGCTTTGTTTTATGACAGCCTAAATTTGTTCTTTAAACAGTGCCTCCACACCAAATAAATCAAGTTATATGTAAATGACAGCTCAAGAAGACATTAGTCAAGTTTGTTGAAACCCTAGTGTTGTGTGGATGGAAAAAAAGCAGCAGCTAGCTATGATGGTAAGTGATAAATTAAAAGTAAATGGTCAAATTGGTTAACACTTTCCTCTTTTAAAATTACCTTTAAATACAATCATATATGAGATATCCTCATGATGACCCATCAGACCTACTATGTCATAGGGATTCATTCATGTGTTCACCAAGAAAGAACTGATGTTTGTTGGAATTAGGGAGATAGGTTTGATTTATTCCACAATACCTTCATAAAAGGATTTTTTGTCTTTTTAGTTTTTTTAATTGATCCTTGCTTTTATTGATAGTATATAGTCTTTGAGGTACTTTTTATAAATTTTGGTTTTGAGTTTGTTTCTTTAAGTGATGTTTCACAATGAGATCAACACTGGGGACCACAGCCATGCCTGCTGTGTTTCCTTTTAGTCCTTCAGCAGACCTCCATTCTGCAGACTGGCTTTGCAGTTGGCCAGGCATAGACCGTTAGTGGTATCCTGGATCTTGTGATGAGTGTTAGAGAATGAGAGTTCCATACATAGTCATGACATTGGTAGAGGAAGACAGCAGGGCACAAACTCAGTACATATTTTCCCTGACATAAATAATGTAAAAAATGTAATAGATATAAAGCCCACTAGCTCTATTAATCAGACATCTCTAAGCATTGAAATAAAGTAAATGGATTTGAATTTTGATGAGACCTTGGCCTACTCAATTCAATGTAGCAATTAAGGTTTACAACAGGAGGAAAAGTGCTTTGGTGGAGATTTCTAGTTCACCTAAACATGAATCACTGATACAACTCCTATTTCTTCCTTGCCTGTAACATTCCCTGAGACATACCTTGCTCAGGAAGCTTTTAAAACCATCCTTGGCACTTGAAATGTTGGAACATCCTCTAAGTTGTGACAGTACTTATGTCTGTAATTTGTACTATTTCATATCCTTGATGAGACAGAATTAATAACGACGTAGTTTGGGGAATGCTGTGTCAGTGATATACCTATGCATGTCCCCATTTACAAAATTTAATCCCAGCAAATTGACATTGATTTGAACTACATTACTATTTTTATTTCCATATTAACATACTGATGCATTCAAACATCAATACATTTGTTAAAAGAATAAAAATTTTTTATATCGGACCACCTTCACCTTTTGCTTCAACCTTTTCTAATCCCTATTTGCAAAAGGTTAAGGGCAGCTCTGTGCAATGTCTCTTTGTGCTTTTTTCTGAAGGAATGTCTTTTGATAAACAGATTTGTCTAGAATCTTTCTCTTGTCAAATTTAGAGATCAACCTGTTCAGTAGGATACACTCTTATAGTTGTGGCAAAATGAACATGCTGAGCTCATTCTCAGATCCTCTTGAAAAACACAGTTATAAAAGGAAAACCATATTGAACATTTCAACATTTTTTTTTTTTTGGTTCATAGAGTTTTGTGACTAACATAAAAATTAAAGTTTAGTCTTTACCATTTAAACATTTGATTTCTCTTATCCTATTTATTTTTTCTCATTGAACAGGTGAGTTAGGTTGGGGAGAAATAAAAATGTACCCATATAAGAAGAAATTCAGGATGAATATTACTAGCACTAAATCTATTATCAGTTTAGAGGTTTCAACATTCATAGCTCATTTCAGTGGTACTTTGGTTAATGTATGATGGGTCTCTCTGTAAGAAAATAAAGCCTTTTGTGGGGTCTATACTATTTTGTTAGACTATTTGTAGCAAAAGTGTGTGATATGGCTAGAGAAGGAAAAGAATTCTAGCCATATCCTTGCTTTATTGTGAGTATATTTTGGCAGTTTTCCTGAAAGATACTAGTTTGTGTTAACAAATTTCAGAGTTTTAAAAGAAGCAGCTTTATTGCTTCAATAATTGGAGAAGGAATTGATTCTCCTGCCTACCATGGCTTCACTAACAACAACAAAATACTTATGCCATTATGTAATTTGAGAAATAAAGTATTACCAATACCGTTGAAAGGGTTTTTGTGTCCCACCCTAATTATATAATCCACCCTCTGATAAAGATAACCAAATTCTCGATTTTAGGATAGTTTTACTTAATTCATTTCTGATACTAAAAATATGTTTAATTTTGTGTTTTTCAGTTTTTATATAAATGATTTCTAGTTTTCATTGGGTAGTGTATTGTAGCAGTTCCTCCATTTTGATGAATGTGGCCATACTTGAATCATTACCTTATATTGATCACTGTGTCTTCTCTGTTCTTCTGTATCAGTTTGCCTAAAGGATTATCAATTTCATTGATCTTTTCAAGCAATCAGCTTTTATTTTCCTTCATTTTATCCCTTGTATTTTGTGTTTGACTTCACTGATTTATGCTCTTATCTTTATTATTTCCTTTCTTCTGTTTTTTTGGGTTTCTTTTGCTTTTATTTTTCTTGCCTTTAATATAAAGAATCATATAATTCACTTGAAACCTCTTCTATTTTTGTATGTAATTCTGTGTTTCCATCTAATCCCTGCATTATCTATATCTTACACATTTTGTTACACTATGTTTTTATTATAGTTAAACATTCTTTAATTTTCCTTGTGATTTCTTATTTAATCTCTCAGTTATATAGATATATATTTTTAATTTGCACATACTTGGGATTTTTCTAGATTTCTGTTATTGATTTTTACCTTAATTCCTTTGTGATCTTATGACCAGTGAACACATTTTGAGGATTACAGTCCTTTTAAATTTGTTGAGATTTGCTAGATAGTCCAGAATATGTTCTGTCTTGGTCATGGCTCTATGTGCACTTAAAGAGAATATGTATTCTGCTGTTGGTGGTGGAGTATTCATAAATGTCCTCCCTTGGCTTCATAATTTTCAGGTCTTCTGTATCTTTACTGATGTTTTATTTTCTGTATGTATTGCTTATGAGAGAAAATTACTGAAGTTTCCAACTATGTTGTTGTTGTTAGGTGCCGTCGAGTCGAGTCCGACTCATAGCGACCCTATGTACAGCAGATCAAAACACTTGCTGATTCTGTGCCAGGCAAATGATCTTATTTATGTTTAAGCCCATTGTTGCAGACACTGTGTCAATCCATCTGGTGGAGGGTATTCCTCTTTTGCCTTGACCTGCCATTCTCCCAAACATGATGTCCTTCTCGAGGGATTGATCTTTCCTGACTATATGTCCGAAATATGTAAGATGCAGTCTGGCCATTCTTGTTTCCAAGGAGCACTCTGGTTGCACTTCTTCTAGGACAGATGTGTTGGTTCTTTTGGCAGTCCATGGTATATTCAATAGACGTCTCCAGCACCACAATTCAAAAGCATCAATCCTTTTCCTGTCTCCTTTGTTCAATGTCCAGCTTTCACAATCATATGATGCAACTGAAAATACCATGGCATGAATCAGACACAACTTCGTCTTCAATGTGATATCTTTGCTATGGCACCTTGGAAACGCTAAAACATCTGCAGTGTATAAATAGAAGTTCTGTGTTCTTGTTTCATTCAAGGACCAGTTCACCAATCTTCCCTTCCCCAATTGTCTAGAAATCATTTGTCTAGCCATCTGGGGACTTTGCCCTTACTTCTTGGGATGAATAACTTCTTTGCTTTTCCTTCAAATTTTATTTCCCCACTTTGAAAATTGTTCTCCTGC